>JADRCD010206822.1:879-41112 GCA_019843815.1 Montemys delectorum
AGAAGAAGAAGAAGAAGAAGAAGAAGAAGAAGAAGAAGAAGAAGAAGAAGAAGAAGAAGAAGAACAATGAAATGATTCCTAATAATATTCTGTTATACACATAGATTGGTGCCTTGTCGAGTCCTCATGAAAGGGGATTCCTCTGGCAGCAAATGGAGTCAGGTGCAGAGACCCACAAGCTGACATAATGTGAAGAGGGACTTTAATTTAGAGGTCTCCATAAATTCCTTCTCAAATCACAGGGAATACTCCGAAAAAGGAGGCAGAAAGATTGTAAAAGCAGAAGGGGTTGAAGGACACCAACATAGCCCCAGGAAGCAACTAAGCAAGGACCATAAGAGCTAACAGTAATTGAATCAGAAAGCACAGGGACTACATGGGTCCCTGCCAGCGCCTCTGCATATATGTTAGAGTTATTAGTTTAGTATTTTTGTGGGACTCCTGACTGAGAATGAGTGTGTCTCTGAGTCTAACTTTGATATGAAAGTTTTGGATTTCTCTCATATTTTATTTTACCAAAGAGTTTTCAAAATAAAAATTATTTTAAAGATGAGGAAAAGAGAAATGCTGTCTTAAAGAAAGAAAGGAAGGAAGGAAGGAAGAGAGAGAGAGAGAGAGAGAGAGAGAGAGAGAGAGAGAGAGAGAGAAAGAGAGAGAGAAATCAGATGAAATGTGGTTTATGAAGCACTAAAATAAGGTTACCCTGGACTTCCAGGTGTTGGAATTATTTTTGCATTATTGTGCAAAAGAATAATGATATACAAAATGTAAAAGCTGCACAGCTACAAAAATCTTGCAGACATTAATCATATAATCAACAAGCAGTGCTTAGAAAGTTGTTTGAAGGGGCTGGAAAGATGGAACAGCAGTTAAGAGCACTGAGTGCTCTTCCAAAAGTCCTGAGTTCAAATCCCAGCAACCACACGTTGGCTCACAACCTTCTGTAATGAGATCTGATGCCCTCTTCTGGGGTGTCTGAAGACAGCTACAGTGTACTTACATATAATAATTAAATAAATCTTTAAAAAATGTTGTTTGAAAAGAAACCTACTAATAGTGAAAGGAATTTCACCAGACCTTAAAATTGTATACCTATCACAATAAAATAGTTTAAAACTCTTATGCCAGTTATAAAGCATTTAATTCTTAAAGAAGGCATTGTATCATATTTGTTATTCAGAGTGTTTCTCACATATTTCTATTAGACAAATTAAATGCTAAAGTACTATTAGCCAATCATAATAGGCAGCTTCATAACACCAGAATAAATTTATTTGTGTGGCCTGAACTTCCTTTTTAAATCTGTATGAGTCATTTGTTGGAACTAAAATTAAAGTCATTTTAAAACAATCTTGTCAGCAGATCAATATCTTTGAAAGGAAGCTTTGGCTGTGATTGATCATTTCTGTGGAATTACACAGTCCATTATCTGGTGAAAGAAATCCAGATCATGTAACATAATGCTTCATATTTAAGGATTATTAGATTTTTACTTCTTGTTTTTCATTAAGTAATGTATCAACACTTTTGATATGTGCAAAAGTATTTGTTTCCATTGACTTACCTATAGAAAGTGTGTCACCAGTACAAATCCTCTATACAATCTCATACAATTTATGTAGTCATAAAATAACACAATGCTCATTATTCACTGTTTTTTTTTTCAGCATCATTTAGAAGCTTATAATCAATGTGGAAGTAAAAATCAGTGAAAAAATAAATGAGACCCTGTTATCACCATCAACACTAAGAGGAGAATTCAGATGGAACTTGAAATATCAGTATTGTCAAGCAACTTTTAATTGTTTTGTATCTTTGATTTTATTTGAAAATGTTCACTGGAATTCTAGAAATATTGTGTGAGGTGAAGCCTGTGCCCATATGTATTTACAATCCTCAGATCACCAGCTCCTGAACCAGAATGTGATGCTTAGCCATTTAGGGAGAAGTAAAAGTCTTTAATTGCCGGATTCCCTGCGTCAGAGTTTGTCTTTTTTCCATGATTATGTCCTTCAGAACCGAAGTCTGTTTTCACGTCAACTGTCTTTCTTTATGTATATGTGAATCTTTCATTTTAACATGTGCAGTTGTCCCATCATGATCTATGTCAGTTAAAGTCCCCTTGTTTTCCCACTTCCTTACAGCCTTGCTCGGCGCCTCATTCTCCTGTAGGCTGGTCTGACATAATCTAGGATGACATTCCACATCCTCTGTTTTTAAGAACAGTCCAAGAGTTGAATTACACTACAGTCACTTTTGCCCAACTACTTCTTAGTGTACATAAGGAAGAATGAGCACTTTATTGTGTTCCTGATGAACTTTGTATTTTCTGTACACTAAAGTCTGCTCTTTATTTCTGCTTTCATTTTCCATCTTTTGGGTCATCTAGAGTGAACCTATCACCAGAAAATGTTAAGATAAAATTCTAGAAGGAAACACAACACAAGTTTGAACTATACAGTCATGAAATATATTGCTGTATCTATGATCTGCTTCTTCTTAACTGGAATGCCAACTATCCCTTTGTGGAAATAAACAAACAAACAAATAAATAAATAGAAATAAATATCACCTGCTACAGTTTACTTGCCCATCAGTTATGTTCCATTCTTTCTTGTCAGTCTAACCTAGCAGAATCACAGTGATAATGTGCAAATAATCATTATCCAAGTTCATAAAGCCTTAATGTGTTACTATTAATTTGATTATGAAAAAAATCCTTAATGTATGTCTTTTAAATAAAAAGCTGTGTTCAGCAATTCAATCAATAAAATGTTTACTTAAGCTGTATCATTCATGGAAAAATACTGCCAATAATATTATATTTATTTTATAAATTGAGATTTATCAAATATATATTTGTCTAGGCAATAAATGTAACTTGATTTGTCTTTAAAATATGGTCTACTGTATTCACTGAGAATGTATGTTTTGTGCTTACAAGCAATGATTTAATGAAGCAAGACTATTTTAAAGTGCATTAGGATATTAATTTAAATGTAAAGATGGAAGTTCTAGACTTTATTACATTTAGTTATCTTATACTTTGGAGTAATAAACTAATTTATGTTATTTATTATCACAAGTACATCACTTTGAATACAATATCATTTGTTGGTTAAACAATGTAGTTCTTGGGAAAAAAACAAACATTTCCTTGAATTTCTCTGGGACTCAGTAAGATTGTGTGGTATATCAGAATCTTGGATTCTTTTTGTAGTTTGAATTAGAATGGCTCACATAAGTTCATATAATAGAATAATTGGTCCCCGTTTGGTAGAACTGTTGTAGGAAGGAGAGGAAATATGGCCTTGTTGGAGGAGATAATGTCACTGAGATGTGGGCTTCGATGATTTAGAAGCCAGCAACAGGGCCAGCCTCTTCCTCTCTTCCTCCAATACTGGATAAGTCAGAAACTCTCAGCTACTTCTGCACTACCATTTCTCTCCGCGTGCAGTCATACTTCCTGCCAGATGGCAGTAGACTAACTTACTGAAACCATATCTAAGACCCAATTACATTCTTATAAGTGGCCTTGGTCCTGGTATGTCTTCATAGCAATGGAAAATTACCTAAGATATTTTTCCTTAGATAATTTCCATGCATACATGGGATTTGAATATTAAGGCCTATTCAAAAATATGTATTTCATTTACTGTAAGCTTGGCAGATCATGTACCTTTTTTTAAAATTCTAATATAGACAACACATGGTTTCTGGACATATCTACATTTTAACCATTCAACATATTTTGGAAACATTATATTATCACACTAAAAATTCTCGATATTTCAGCAGAAAAGCATCAGAGAAAGATAATTTTTAAATACTTGATGCCTACGCTCACCATAACATTACTATTTGTATTTGGCTAAAATAATTCTCATTCAAATCAAATTTCTCTCCAGTCTCTTTCAAAACTCACACTTTTTTCCTATTTTTCCAATTAACCAGTTGTTACAAAAGGACTTTCAAAGTTCTAAAACTTTTGCTACTCTTCTTGCTTTGGTTTTCAGACAGTGTCTCATCATATAGCCCTGGTAAGTCTGGAATTTGCCATGTAGATCAGGCTGGCATTGAACTTACAGAGAGACTCACTTGCTTCTGATTCCTGAGTACTGAGATTATAGATATTTGCCACCAAACCTGGCTCTATGTTTGCTGTTTTTCAATTTTAAACTTTATTTTATTTTATTTATTTCTTAATTAGAGGACTGAGAATGAACTCTTTTTAGATTACTCTTTTATATAAGTTGGTCAGCCAGAGAGCTATTGTGGATATTGTATATATGCTTCAGAGCCTTCTTAATTGGCTACTATTTTTTGTGCACATGCATGTAAACACGTGCACGTGTGTACATACACACACACATACACACACACACACAAACACACACACACATATTTAAGAAAGAGTAGAAGTTTTCGCACATACTTAGGCTAGAGATCAATCTCAGTTGTCATTCCCCTAAAGACACTTCAAATTTAAATAGTCTCTCATCAGGATATATGACTTCCTCAGCATCAATTCACTCTTTACCCTAATGTAAATTGAGTATAACTCTCAGCTTCAGGAGTGAGAAGATATTAAAATGCTTCATGTAATCTGTATTATTTTAAAATAAATTAAATTACTTGTGAAAATTGACTTTGACCTTATACAATCTCTGACCTCTTTGTCCTATAAGTCCCGCATCGAGGAACAGGTAACCTTTAAGAAGGTGAGGCTAGGGCGTGGACTGATTGTTCAAGAGTGCAAGAAGACATATCGTCTCTGAATCCCTTATTATAAACATAAAGTGTGATTTTTTTATGTTAAATTTACAGAAACTCAAGTATTCCCTTAATCACTGAAGGACAATCTTTATTTATTACCTAGAACAGTGTATAACTTTGCTGTTTGGGACATTGGTTACATGGTTTATTGTATAGGATCCTAAAATACATGTGGGGAAGAGTAATTTCAAATAAAAGTTAATTTGAAAAAAAAAGAAATGTACAATTGTTTAGTCTGTATTACTTTGTGAGTTCTTCTGTATGAACACTATGGTTGACAAAGGGTAATGCTAACAGAGAAACCAATAAGCTAAATATAATGTTGCTGAAATGTATACTGAAAATTACATCAAGAAGGAAAAACAATGGCATGATAAATTTAATATAGTTAAGTCTTTCAGACAAGCATGTAAACAAAAGAGGATAACAAAAAGATATTCAAGATTGTGAGGTGGGCCATTGAGGAAACATTTTGACACAGAGGAATGAAAGCATAAGTTCAATTTTCTACAACCTATATGAACCTAGGTCTACATCACGTCTACATTCACAGTGCTGCTTCAGGGACGTGAGGAACAGATTTGTAAAAAGCTGTGAACCAGCTATCTTAGGATACACAGTGGCAAAACATAAAGACCGGACACAAATTGAATGTAAAAAAACAACCAACTCTGACTTCCACATATAAATAATCACACTCAAATACTTGAACATACACACATAGACACATAGACACACACTGATACACACACACACAAACACACACACACACACACACACACGCAAATAAAAGCAAGAAAAACAAAATTTCTGTAAAACACTGAATGAAGTGCCAATTTATTTTTTGTTTTCCAGAGCAAGGTAGAAAATGAGCAGAAGATAGTATGTGATATGCTGTAATCGATACTGAATGTGGGTACAATATGAGTAAATATATCTGATCAGAGTGGACTGTGTCTTATTAAAGTTTTAAGAAGGTTTTAACATAAATGTTTACAAGTTAGAGCATCTTCTGGGTATATGCCCAGGAGTATAGATGGGTCCTCTGGTAGTACTATGTCCAATTTTCTGAGGAACCACCAAACTGATTTCTAGAGTGGTGGTACTAGCTAGCAATGAAGGATCCATCCCATATACAATCACCAATCCCAGACACTATTGTGGATGCCAACTAGTGCTTGCTGACGGGAGACTAATATACCTATCTCCTGAGAGGCTCTGCCAGTGCCTGACAGATACGGAAGTAGAGACTCACAGCCATCCATTGGATTGAGCACAGGGTCCCCAAAGGAGGAGCTAGAAAAAGGACCCAAGGAGCTGAAGGGTTTGCAGCCCCTTAGGAGGAACAAAAATATGAACCAAGCAGTACCCCTAGAGCCCATAGTGACTAAACCACCAACCAAAGAGTACACATGGTGGGACTCAAGATTCCAGCTGCATATGTAGCAGAGGATGGCTTAGTCAGCCATCAGTGGGAGGAAAGGCTCCTGGTCCTGTGAAGGCACTATGCCCCAGTGTAGGGGAATGCCAGGGCCGGGAAGTGGGAGAGGGTGAATTGGTGAGCAGGGGAAGGTGGAGGGAATTGGGAATTTTTCAGAGAGGAACCCAAGAAAGGGGAAAACATTTGAAATAAAATAAAGAAAATATATAATTAAAAAAAAGAAGATTTATATTTTAATGTCCACTCTTTGGACATTATACTGTAACTTATTGGAGATAGAGCCTTACTCTATATTTGCTCACTTAATTGAATGCAACAAAATAATTCTACACAATTTGGTTGTATAGATGCACAACAATTTTGTTCAATGTGATTTTATTTTATTCACTATTTCTACAAATGGTTTGATTATCATAGAAATTTGATGATCTAAGGTATTCTTCCTGAGAGCTTTAATTTTGAACAACATTCTCATCAGTATCAGCAGATAATTTCCTCACTTCTGAAATATAGGAAAATATTTACATATGATTATTTATATTATTAAAATAATACCTCAGTAATTCAAAATAGGAAGAAAAATGAAAAATTGATTCTGTTTTATCTGATAAAGCATAGACTTCAGTAATTATAAGTTATTTGTGTTAGATCTGCAATAAATCATCTTAATAACTCAGAAGTGAAACAATTCATGCTCATAATTTTCAGTAACAATTTTGGAAATATAATCTAGTTCATGTTTTCTATAAAAGTCAAAATGAACCAGAGTATAAATGTTGGGAAAGTATGGCACTGTTTGGCATTCAAGTTAATTTCATGAATGATAATGAATGTAGCTTACTGTAGCTAACTAGATGTTTTCTTTATTTACATTTCAAATGCTATCTCCTTTCCTGGTTTCCCCTCTGTAACACCCCCCCCCCCATCCTATCCTCTGTCTCCCTGGTCACCAACCCATCCACTCCTGCTTCCCTGTCCTGGCATTCCCCTACAGTGGGGCATAGAACCTTCACAGGACCAAGGGCCTCTTCTCCCATTAATGTCCAAAAAGGCCATCCTCTGCTACATAGGTGGCTGGAGCCATCGGTCCTCCATGTGTACTCTTTGTTTGGTAGTTTAGTCCCTAGGAGCTCTGGGAGTACTGGTGGGTTGATATTGTTGTTCCTCGTATGGGGGCTACAAACCTCTTTAGCTCCTTCGGTTCCTTCATCAACTCCTCTGTAACGATCATTAACTCAGCAGAAACTAACAGACTGAAAACTTGGTGGGCTGTCCACACGTGAGAAGTTGTCTGTATAATGAGATCATCAAATGTGTATATGTCATATTGGAAAAGATAGGCTAAGGATATCTATACAAAGATGCTTTTTTATTCTGAAGTAGTGAGGACATTTTGATGTCTTATGGTACATAGAACAGATAAGCCATTCTTGTCTTGTAATGGAGTATTACTAAAAATTGTTACTGGAAATCATTAGAAATCATATTGAATGTTTTAATCAAATATCTCAATCTTCTAAAAGTTATTGTTTGCTTATCTTTGAAAAATATATACTCAAAAGCATTTTATAATATCACATAGCAAAAAAGATATGATGTTAGTAAAGCTTCAAAACACATTATTATACATGGATTTTTAAGTAAATGTACTCATAGTGACAGATGTCTTAAAGAAATTTTTCCACTTGGTTATGCAAATTATATATTAAAAATTTAACTTCAAAGAATTTAAAAATCTCTACATATGTCCTTGATTTAAAAACAATATTTAATTTTTATTCAAATTCATAATTTCCTTGCAACACTGAAGAAACTTTTTCTAAATAATTGTAGTACGTTTTAAATATATATGTGTGTTTATACAAACCTTTCTAAATATCATGCTTCAATGTACTTTTAAGTGTATTGAAAAATGCATAGATATAAAAAATGAAATGATGGAAAATTAAGAAATTCCTCATATTTTCAGTGATAAAAATCACCAATATATTATCATTGTTTCTATTAATTCTTCTGGAAAATTTTCAAAAATTTACATTGAATTTGTGTCTAAATATTCTTATTATATTTTATTCTTTGTAAAGTTCTTGAGATTATTTATTGCAATAAAAGTTCATAGTTTGAGATTCTAGACATCTGTCTAGAATATATTACTTTTCTTTTAATTCTGTGTTTCCTGCATTTCTCATTTATATATTACAAGAACTATAGCTGAGTTATATTCTTTTTAAAGTGACAGGTTATTATTTAACAGAACAGACCTTTCTCAAATATTACATGATATTTGCTTTTGTGATTTAAGTTCTGTTCAAAGGAATCCTGTTGATTTTATGATGAGCTACAAGCAACAAAGAGCAAAACTAAACAAGTCTGAAGTGACTGACACCTACCAGTTGGCAAGCATGACTTGGTACATCACTATCAAGAGATGTGAACAGAACAAACCCAACATAAGAAATAACTAATACAAATGTCTCATTACCAATACTCAGTCTCACATTGCCCAAGCTTTCAAGTGAAAAACTTTCTTGTTCCTGAAATAAATTCAAGACAGCTTTCAAGTTTTAATATGAAGCTTCTTATAACCTAATATAAGGAAAAGCAACAAGCAACAATGTATTTGTTGATTAATAATTATTCTATTTAGTCAACTTTTCTTTCCGGCAAAGAAGTGTGTTTTTATTCATCCACTTAAAAGCTTTTCATTTCAACAAAAATTATGTAAGAACTTCTATTTTTTTATTTAATCAAACATCTGAGGATTACAGATAACTAAGAAAGCCGTTTTGGTCCATAGATGTTTAAAATCTGGTAGGAAGAAATAGGTTGGATAAATATATAAAGCAGAGATAGATGATAGAAACTTCTTCAACAATGATGCAGATTAACAGTGATTCTATTCATTACAAAGTTTTTATTTACATAACAGGTAAAGAATGTAATGGAGAAAATTGATATCTGATGTGCAGTTAATTGTAACTGATTTGAAATCAGTAGTTAAATAAAGCTCCTGACTATATTTGTACATGGACTGAAAAAAAAAAACATAACAATGATTTTGAACAATCTCATATGGGGTTAACATACTTTTGGAGGATGATATCTTAAACCCAAACTCAAGCACATTTAGACTTTGACTCTAGAAAATTGAAACAGAAAATAAAAAACATAGGCCATGCCTTTCAGTGATAACCCATTAATAAAATTGTGGAAGCAGATAGAGAAATAAAAACCATGCAAGTCATTGCCATATCTATGTGAGAGGAATACTTTCATGACAATCACATTAGAGTACAAGTGACAGGAAAGGGGCAGGCTGATATCCTTTTAAGACAGAACAGCATTCATTGCAAATGCTAAGATTCAGCTAAATTCTAGTGTTGAGCCTATGAGCTCTTATTCTTAGTGTCTGGATACTTGTAATCTAATATACAAGATGACAGAGACCTGCCTCATCAAAGAAATAATATGGAAGTGATGTGTGTCACATTTCAATAACACTTCAGATACGTTGTTTCTCTAATGCTAAATGACTTTCTTATCTCAAAGCTTAGATAAAACACCTATCAACTGGGGATGGAGAGAGGGAAGAATCTATCTGGATAGCTTCACTATCACAATTAGCGCAGGAAAAACATGTTAGAAATATCAGTACTAGAGGCAACGGGCTTTCAAGGACAGAAAAATATGCAAAAAAAGTCATATAAAATTCGTCAGATATTTGTACACGGTCAAGAATGGGATGACATTTGCAAAACAATAGACACCTTATTTGCAGCTTTGCAGAACACTACAAAGAGAATCCAGATTGGACTGCTGAAGTGCTTAGCTTGAGGCACTGAACACTGTTGTGTAAAGTTACTGGGTCTGTGAAGATACTGTTGTGGGTCAAAAGATAACTCGAGTACTGGCCTTGTGATGGGCAGATGTTGTACTATAAACTGCTACTAAATGCAGTCACACAGGTAGAGATAAGTCATAGAGGATCCAAGATTAACGAAAAAGTTGTTTTAAAAACATTTATTAAAAGTAAAATTAAAATCTTGTCATGGTGTTGCTAAGAGGAACTGAGAACAGAAGCAGAGGATCACTAGCATATGAGAGCGGTCTGACATAGTCTGCAAAATCCATAAGCATGCAAATAAAAGAAAACCAGAACAGTTTTGAGGACTATCTTCATATGCTTTCATATAGTTCACTTAGAAGAATTTATATCGATACCAAATATAGTGGTTTGAATGAAAATAGCTCCAAGAGAAGAAGAATTATCAGAAATGTGGCCTTGAAGTAGATATGGCCTTGGAGGAAATCTGCCAAGTAGAGCAGGCTTTGAGGTTTCAAATGCTTAAGCCAAGCCCAGTGTTACTACCCTTTCTGGATGCCTGAGGATTCAGCTGTACAACTATCAGCTTCTTCTCCTGCCTCCTGTCAGCCTGCATGTCACCATGACTCTCACCATGGAGATAATGGACTAAACCTCTGAACTGTAAATCAGCCCCAATGAAATGTGTTCCTTTGTAAGAGTTGTGAGCCTAGGGTGTCTTTTCACAGCAATAGAAACCTTAATTAGGAAACAGAATGATTAATAACAGGTGACAGGGCACAGAATTAAACTTGGGAAGTGGATGAGGAGTGATGCCTGACTCCAGCATGTCCCCAGTGCTTCCACATGATAGTGTGCTAGGTGGCAACACAATTATAGTTCCATCTAGTAAACTGGAACATGAGACATGAAAAAGAAGACAGCATAACAAGCATAAAAGTTTGGTTTTCCACTTTATATGCCAAATTTTATTGAACACATCTATATTTATTTCCATTATACATTAATGTAAAAAATGTAGATTAATCATTATTAATTAATTTGAGCAATTATTCCTCAGACTACTCTATGGTTGAGTAACTTAGTTACCTCATGATATTGAACCGAAGTATAAATTTTTCAGGTCTATTAAATTCTATTATTAATCTGTTTTATTTGCTTTTTGTTTATTGTGATTTATATTGCTTTCATGGAATTTATTCAATATATGTAAACCTTAAGTGAGAGAAGTGTGAGTGTGTTATGCAGGTTCTTTTCTGAGAAAGAAAACAACAAAGCTTTAAGACTGTCTAATTTATAACAGATTTCTGGTTCAATAACGACCTCCATTCTTTGTCTGTCGAAATATCCAGCTATTCTAACTTTAATTTTGAACAGAAATCAACATAAAACAAAATAAAATTTCAAATATTACATCATGATTCAGTTACATTGATGTATATCAAAATGTTTCAAGGTATATAGCTATCAAGTACAACAGATGAGCCTTTGGTCCATTGTATAACATTTCTCATTTTGTTTATTGATTGCCAAACATATCAATTTCCACTAAAGGAGTATTAGTTTATTAGATAATTAAGAAATCTACTAAACTGTTTTTGCAAAATAAAAGGTGAGGGTGAAGTTCTTCTAAACACATTCACTTTACCTCATTATCTTAAAATAAAATCCTGAAGATTCAGAAATTTGAACCACCATATCTTGAGATGCCAATGTATATAGTAACCACCTTGCTTCAAGGAAACTGCTCTTTGCAACAGATGAAGATCATTCAGAAAATCAAACCAGTCAAATCTCAGGGTTGTGCTGCCCAGGACCAAAGCAACATGTACAAAATAATTCCTGCAACTGAGGCTCAAGGCATATTGTGCAAGAAGGATATGAAAAGATTGTACATGCCATAGGATCAAGGAGTTTGTAAAACTTTGTCTCCTTGGAATGTCAGAAGCTATACTCATAGAGTCTTCTCAACATGACTGCTTAAACTTGAGCTGGACAGGACTACAAGGTATACATACCAAAGTGGACAAAGGAAAGCCTCAGCTCTGCTCAAGGAATGACAGGCAACTATGGAATGCTGACAACAGGAGAAATAGTCTTCCCCAGTGAAGAGCATACCAATTGGTTAGCCGATGCTAAGTAGTGAGCCCTATAACATTGGTGTGATTTTTGATGTGAGTATAGTGTTTCTCCCTGGAGCGAGGGATCCCCTGATTTGAGGATGGGTTTAGCTGGCCATGAGAGTCAGGTGTCTGCTTAATGAGAGTGTGTGGAAAGTGACACTGAGTCACAGTTAGGTCACATGTCTTTAAGGAAGAAGGGTTGGGTAAAGTTCTAGATTGGATGTCATGGAAGAGGGGTGGTTCTCAGGTTGTGGGTATTGATATAGTTCCTGGAGTCTGCTTGAAAGAGATGATATCAAAAGCTAACTATTATTTTATGTATTATTTTTATTAAACAATTATTAATCTAAATTATAGGTAGATATTCCTGAGAATTTAACATTGCCACGTAGAATTTCAAAATTATATTTTTCCTAAAATAAATGATTATGCAAGTATATAGCTGTGCTTTAAAAGAAGTAAATGCACAACACAAAATTTAAATAGTAAGGAGTTCTAATGAATTTTTTCATAGCAGCCAAGTTTTTATTAAATGCAGAATCCCTTAAAGATGGAAGTGTCACTTAATCATGCAGGTGCATTTTTTAATAGCAGAAATGGAAAAGAAATTATACACTCAGTAGGGTGCCAGAAACCAGAAGCATTTGTTACTATGAATTCTAATGGACTGAAATTCCACTTACATCAGCCACCCAATAAAGAAAGTACCTGTTTGTCACCTATCTCTCTGCTTCTATAAAGTAAAGACCTATAATTAGCCACTGTGAATGATCTCTACAAAGAGCAGTGATTAAGAATACTGGAGCTCAAAGAAAAACAGTGGAGCTGACCTGCATATTTAGTCTGAGATGGTCAGGTATTAAAATGGACACATAGAAAAAAATTGAAACTACAAAGCATTTCTGTATCTTCAGTGGCTCTAAGACAATTTCTAATGTTTGCAATAAGTGTCTGCCCATCTGAGCTTATTCGGGACAAATCATTTTCCAGTTATTCTAATAGGGACCCAGCAGGAATCTTTTCTCCTCAAGTGTGATTATAAAGCTTCCTACATAAAAAAAAAAAATCTAATATTTCTATTTCACTTCTTTTCAATCTTATTTTAACGTCTGAAATAGGACATGGAAACCAAGTTTTATTTAGTAGTTTCACTTATGGTCACAGATGTAGTGGAGTATTAATTAGGATTTAGTCACAAGCACACAGCACAGCAGGGACTCTTGAAATATAAAAGCCAAGAAGTATATTATAATGGAAAATAGAACAATACTTTTTAGCAAAGGCACTTTGAATCTCAGAAGTTAGAATAACACAGTGCTATTCTAATTCATATTTGCTATTACATTTACAAAGAAATGAAGGCTTTATCATTAGTGTTTCAAAATATAAAGATACTTATCAGCAGAAATCGTAAAATCCTTATCATTCAAAATTATATTATACATAAACTAAATAATATATTACACTCAAATTTGTGAGATGCTCGAATAGTTCATTACTTGATGATTCATTATCAGTAAAATTATTTTGAGAAATACGGATAGAATGGGTATCATGTATATATATATATATATATATATATATATATATATATGTGTGTGTGTGTGTATATATATATATATTCACATAGTACTTATTGTCAGAAAATCAAAGAATATAAATTTATATTTAGTTATTATATACTAAGAAAGAATACTTAGTTGGGTATTTCTACAAAAAGAATAAGCAATTCAATAAATAAAATGACAGATCTTTCCATCTCTGCATCTGTATTTGAATAGTTTGCCCCTGGACAATGAAGTTCAATATTTGAGTTTTTTAGTAAACAAATTTATTACTAGTTACTATTTTAAATTATATTTAATTATAATAAAACTAATATATTTGTTGAAAGCTAATAACTAGTATATTTTAGGGCATATCATATGATTTAACTTTAAATTAAATATATGAGGAGAAGAAACTTCTTACCCTATCTAAATCACTATTGCTTGTAATGTCCATTGAAAGCTTGGAATGATAAATATGAATTTTAGGAGAGTCACAGCTATACTTTCATATAGTTCTGTTTTGGGGAATAAAAGTATAGAGAATTATCATAAACTAAGTCAAATTTCTAGCTTCAGAAATCTAGAATCTAGTCTTTAGTTAGCTTATAACTTCTCTCTTCAGTTCTGTATTTATCATTTATTTACAGCCATGTATTCTAATATACAATTCCTTTTATAATCCTTGATGGTGTATGTAAAATGACAACCCACTCTTCTGACACTTTCTTTTTTTAATCCTTATTACTCCCTAGTTCTTTATGGAAACAATTATCATCAGGTGTCATGTAATTTATACTTTTATTCATATATATTCACATTGCAGTATTAAACTACAAAGATATGAACCTACCAAAGAACAAGTGTTATTTAGCCTTTCTCACTATACCTTCAACATTTAAGACTATGAATAAAGAAGACCCTGGAGGATCACGGCAGGCAAGGGAACAAACTCAAAAGGTGAGAATGGTGGAGTTCACACTGACTTCATTAACCTAGATTAAGACATCTGATGTCAAGACTTTTTCCCTAGCATATTTAAACCCAGTGTGATTTGGAATAGAAAACAAAACAAAAAACAACACTTTCATGGAGTGGTGTAATCCATGTTGCACAAAGAAGTGTGATCACATCAAAACTCAAATCCATGTACATGTCAACTCTTGGAAGTTGAGTTCTGGAGATAGCCTGTCTGTACTAACTTAAAGGGCCTAAGCAAGAGAATGGCCTAGTCCCTGTCATACATATAGCATAGAGGTAATTTGGGCTATAAGCCGACTCTGGTCATTGTTGCGAGAGGTTTGGAGAGTATCTGGCTATACAGATAATGTGAGGGTCATTTTGACTGTTAGGTATATCTGGTTATAGGTGTGGAAGCTTTGGAAGCCCCTGGTTCTAAGCATCATTTCGATTTTTAGCCATCTTCAGTCCTGGTACTACGAGTTCGATGTGGCCTGACCGAACAGATCACATAAATCACTAAGTTATTAATCATTTCTCTTGAGGAATTTTAATCCAGCAATGTGGCTGCTCTGACAAGGGATCACAACCAAAGGCCTCCTAGGTCTGTGTAGTGGCTGGAATTTTGCCCTCTGTCTGTAGCATCAACATGCCCTTAGTACATATCATTAATCCCAAACAATGTAGGTACAGTTAGTTTGTAGAAGGAAGCAGCCATGTTTGAAAGGGATGTTTCATTGAGGGTCAGACAAAGTAAGGAATCAGAGAAAGATTTGACAGAATGAGTCAGAGATAGGATATATTCAACTATTCAGACAGGAGATGCTATTTAAGGACAGTAAAGAGTGATTCAGGAGCAGAGGAGTTCAGGGAGTTCAGTCCAGTTCAGTTGACTTCAAGCAATGCAGTGGAGTTCAGTGCAGTTTAGTTGAATGTAATTGAGTTCAGTTCACTTCGTTTAGTTCCATTCTGTTCAATTGAATTCAGTTCAGGCAGTCAGGAGTTCAGTGGAGTTATGTTGCATTGAGGGAGTTTGGTAAAGTTCAGTCTCTTGAGACAGTTGAGTTTGATGAGTCAGTGCAGGCGTTGAGGTTGTACAGTTCAGTGCAGGTCAGCCAGGGCAATTGTAGCCAGAAAACAAGGAGTCAAAAGATTTAGAACAAATTGCTAGAGTTAGTTGAGGTCAAGCAGAGCAATTTTGTGAAAGTTGAGAAGCCACATTGAATCAGTCAGCCTGGAGTATAGTTTGAGCCAGAACAGCTGAATTGAACTACCCAACCAGAGTTCAGAAGGAACTAGAAAGTGTAAGCTTATTCAGCAGTAAGATTCCAAAGACAACTATGTCTGGTGAGTAAAGTTGTATTTGCATATTTCTAAATCTCATCTTTCTGGAGGGAAACAGTCTTCCATAGGAAAACAATCCTGTACACTTAACATTCCTAGTTTCTCTGGAGATCTGTGGGTGCAAGGACTTTCATACTGTTCTTCCAACAATAAAATATGTAAGATACTCATTAATTATTTTTTGGAAATGTAAAATAATCTCTTTCAATATGAATTTACAAATTCTAATTATGTACTTCTGGGGCTTGGGAAATAGTTGACTGTTGAAAATATTTGCCTTTAAGCCTAAGAACCAAGACTAATCTCTAGACTATGCTGGGAAAAATAATGCCCTGCATAGGAAGGCAAAGACAGGACCAATCTGCTTGGTATGATTAGCTACACCAGAAATTGGTAAGTTTGAGTACAGCACTTTTATTCAGTGAACAAGGGGAAGAGATGTTGAGAATGATCAGGATATCAATTGTAGGCTTCCAAATGCATGAACACACTGAGTCTTATGCACCTATTTTTGCTTTATGTACACACATTTGCAAACACAAATAGATACAGATAGACACACTCATATACACAAGTACACACACAGGTGCATCAAGCCAAAATGGAAAATAATCTACATATTTTCATCATAACTGAAATTATACCCTTTTTGCATAATATATATTAAATTTATGGAAACACCATTGAGTGTCAATAAATTGCTTTGCAACCATATTTTATGATTTGAAAATTTACACTTCTATAATAGAATTGGTTAACCTACCAAGTCTGCTAATATAGTAATTTATGTAATAGCAAATTACACAGAAATTCTCTCTTAATTAATATACTTTAAAAATACTGTTTCCTATTTAAAATTTATATTAGTCATTTTATACTTGTAGCAAATATATATGGAAACAATTTAATAAAAGATTAATTTTCTCTTCCTACTTTAGAGATTTTATTCTGTTTTGATGCCAGTGGATATGGACCATGTACAGAGCAGAATATAATGGATATTTAACATACTGTGGATCAAAGTGACTCAGCTTATAGCATGTCTGAGGTAGTTAGAAGTATCAAAAAAAGATCTGGACAGAGCCTTTAAAGTCACTATATATATAATATAATATATATATATATATATATATATATATATATTTATATATGTGTGTGTGTGTGTGTGTATGTGTGTTTGTGTATTTGTGTGTGTGTGTGTGTGTGTATGTGTTTGTGTGTGTGTACATGGATCACATCCTATGACAGCAAACACACCCTAGGTTCGCTCACCCATAGATCATATCATCAAATTGCAAAATATATAGTTAGAGATCTCCTTAAATTACTTTATGAAGATAATTTCTTTGGAAGAATAATTTGTAGAGGAATTTTAATCCAGCAACATGGCTCCTATGGCAAGGGATCTCATCCAAAGATTTGGGTCTTAGTGATCTTAGAAGAATGCAGACACACTACACAATTTTAATCCCTCTAATAGGAATACAGACACATATTTAGTTTGAAGTAAAACTAGTCTTAGAAGGAAGCAGCCATGTTAGAAAGCAGTCTATATGCCCAGGTGTGGTATGGCTGGGTCCTCTGGTAGAACTATGTCCAATTTCCGGAGGAACTGCCACACTGATTTCCAGAGTGGTTGTACCAGTTTGCAATCCCACCAGCAATGAAGGAGTCTTCCTATTTCTCTGCAACCTCTCCAGCAGCTGCTGTCACCTGAGTCTTTTATCCTAGCCAATCTGACTGGTGTGAGGTGGAATCTCAGAGTTGTTTTGATTTGCATTTCCCTGATGACTAAGGATGTTGAACATTTCTTTAGGTGTTTCTCAGCCATTTGGTGTTCATCAGTAGAGAATTCTTTGTTTAGCTCTATGCCCCATTTTTTAATAGGGTTATTTGGTTCTCTGGAGACTGACTTCTTGAGTTCTTTGTATACATTGGATATTAGCCCTCTATCAGATATAGGGTTGGTAAAGATCTTTTCCCATTTTGTTGGTTGCTGTCTTGTCCTATTGACAGTGTCTTTTGCCTTACAGAAGCTTTGCAACTTTATGAGGTCCCATTTGTCAATTCTTGATCTTATAGCAGAAGTTATTGGGGTTCTCTTCAGGAAATTTTCTCCTGTGCCTATTTGCTCGAGGTTCTTCCCCACTTTACTTTCTATTAGTTTGAAGCATATACCCACAAGATGCTCCATCATGTAATAAGGACACATGCTCCACCATGTTCATAGCAGCCTTATTTATAATAACCAGAAACTGGAAACAATCCAGATGTCCCTCAACAGAGGAATGGATACAGAAAGTGTGGTACATCTACACAATTGAGTACTACTCAGCAATTAAAAACAGTGAATTTATGAAATTCTTAGGGAAATGGATGGATCTGGAGAGTATCATCCTGAGTGAGGTAACCCAATCACAAAAGATCACACATGGTATGCATTCTCTGATAAGTGGTTATTAGCCCAGAAGTTTGGAATACAGGAAGAACGACCCACAAACCACAAGAAACTTAAGAAGAAGGAAGACCAAAAGGTGGACATTTCATTCCTTCTTAAAAAGGGGAATCAAACGCCCACAGAAGGAGTGGCAGAGATTAACTGTGGAGCAGAGACTGAAGGAAGGACAAGCATATAGCTATCTCCTGAAAGGCTCTGACAATACCTGACTAATACAGATGTAGAGGCTCACAACCATTCATTGAACTGAGTACAATGTCCCCAATGAAGGAGTTAGAGAAAGGTTCTATGGAGCTGAAGGGTTTGCAGCCCCTTAGGACAAACAACAATATGAACTAACTAGTACCCTCAGAGCTCCCAGGGACCCAACCACCAATCAAGGAACATTCAGGGTGGGACTGAAAGTTCTGGCAGCATGTGTATAGTAGAGGATTGTAAATTCGATCATCAATAGGAGGAAAGGACCTCGGCCTTGTAAAGGTTTTGTGCCCCAATGTAGGGGAATGCCAGGGCCAATAAATGGTAGAGGGTGGGGTGGCAGGCATGGGGAGGGGGGAGGCAAAAGGAGTTTGTTCTTGTTGTTTTTGTTTGTTTGTTTGTTTTTTGGAGGGGAACCTGGGAAAGGGAAAATTTACATGTAAATAAAGAAAATATCTTAAAAAAAAAAGTAAAGTCTAATTGAGGGGCGGACAGAATGTTGAATCAGAGAAAGATTTGGGAAAAAATTAGTCAGAGATAGAATATGTTCATTCTCAAAAGAATGACACAGGAAAGGAAAGAAAGCTATTTAAGAGTATCAGAGGGACAGAGAGTTAGTCCACTGAGAATCAGTACTGTCAGTGCAGTACAGTGAACTTGAGTTTGTTAGTGAGTTCATGCAGTTCAGTGCATGTTTGCAGAGGCAGTTGAAGTCAGAGAATAAGAAGTAGCCAGAAAAGTATAACAAATTGATAGAGGAGTTTGAGGGCAAGCAGAAAAATTCAGTGGGAAGATGAAAGAAGCCAGATTGAATCAGTCAACTTGGAGAAGAGTTTGGGCTAGACCATCTGAGGTGACCCAGCCAGCCAGAGTTCAGAAAGAACTACAAAGGGTGAGCTTATTCAGTAGTAAGCCTCCAAGATGACAATTACATCAGAGGAATACAAGTTACTTTTACAATAATTCATATCCAAAACCACAGTATTAATTTTTTTAGTTAGGGTATTTTTTTTTATTTTTCTAGTTGTCATAAATTTGCCAGTTTAATGGTTCACTTTAATTAGAAAAATTACAAGGCTTAAAATTAATTTAAGAAGTATTTCTTGATGTTTTCTGTACTTGTTTTCTTTTCTGTTTTTGTTAGTTAACTGTCAATTTTTTCTGATGGTCAATGAAGCATAAGGTTTTATTAAATGAGTCATAAGTAATACATTGGAGCATATTCTTGTAACTTTTTTATTTCATTTTCATTCCAGAGTATACAGCAAATTCTTTGCTGGATTTTTGTTGTTAAATTAATTCATTTTTCAATTTAATTGACACAATGATTATAAATAATTATGTGTTTAGTATGTTATTTCAATATTTGAATCAAATAAAATGATCAAATCTGTAATCTTAAACATTTATTGTTTCTTTGTTACAAATATTTATATTCCTTTTTTATTAGATATTTTAAATAAAAATATTGTCTATAATGGTATTTCAACTAGGAATTAAAAAATTAGAAGCTCTTTTGAATGTAACCTGATACTGCATGTTTGAATAAAGAAATCTACAATATTAAATATATATACCTTCCCTTTCCTGTTATTGTTCACGTTCTTTTTTTCTTATTAGTCATTTTAAATACATGTAATTTAAAAAGATATATATTTTTTAAGTTTTATCCAGGTGCTGGTGAGATAGCTTAATGATTAACTATCATCAAATTGCTACATTGTTGGTTAACTAGTTGCTCCTCTGAGCTAGATTCCCAGCACCCATGTGGAAGCTAGCAACCATGTGTAACTGCTTATCTGATGTTCTTTTGTGGCATCCATGGGTACCACAATCATGTGGTGAAAAGTCATGCATGTCAGCAAAGCAGTCAGACACACAAAATAAAAATAAATAATAAAGCAAAAGTAATTTTAAATTTTGATCCAAAACTTTATGCATTTATTGAAATATATACATACATTGTAGATAAATAGAAGTTGCCATTTTTTGAAGTGAAGTTAATGTTTTGATTAACAACACCAATATCATTTTCATATATACATAATTTCATATATACTTAACTATTAGATGAAAACAAGTACAGAGAATGTATATAAACATAAATTATAACTGTGACAATGTATGTGAATGATAATGATACTTAAAATGTAATTAATTCCTAAAATCATGAGTAATTATGAAAAATTTATATTTGGAGGTACATTGTATGACATAACTAAAACAGCTCCTGAGAATTAAATAGTAAACATAGGATACATATTTGTTTTATTGAAACAAACCAAATTTTCTTGCTTTTATTTTTTATTTTCCTCTAGCCTTTAAAATATTATGATTGTATGCTGGAAAAAGAAATAATAGGAGAATATTGTGATTTTACATAATCTCTTTATCATACCTAGCTTGTTCTTTTTTTTTTATCAGACCTCGTTTGTTCCACATATTTATGCTGCCTTATAAAGCAAGAGTAATAAGATAAAAGAATTTTCCCTCTAAATATTTAGATTATGTTGGGAAGAAAAGATAACTTGTTAATTTTACACAAAAAGATGACATTCAAAAGCGTATAAGCTGCAATATCCAAGTGGAAACACAGATTATGAGTCAGTAGTACATTTAAGAAAACCAGGATAACAATATTGTTTCATATGTAGATATTTACCTATGAAGGATATATGAGAATATATATGAATATATGTATTTTTACACATAACCATAGTTATTACATAAATGTTATATATTGACTTATAATGGTATAATTATGATATAATTATAAATAATATACCCATCATATTACCCTTTCATTACACCTTTAAACAGAGTGTACAAAATCTTCTATCTTTAAATATCCAAGACCTCATATAAAGTATATAAAATGCAGTGTGCCACTAAATACTTCAACTTCTTACTACTAATACTAATGGTGGTGGTATTTTACCTACTAGACCAACCTAGATCCATATTCTCTTTCCCTACCTACTTTGTCCAACATCTGATAAACACTGAATTTTCAAACCAAGTAATCAATGAATATAAGTTTTCTCTCATTTTTTCTCCATTGACTAGAGTTCTATGTATGTAAAGTGTCGAATTTAAATTTTAAAGAAATAACAAAATTAGAAGATTAAAATGTTTGGGTAGAGAACTAGTTATTTAATCTGCAGCAACATAAAAACAAATAAACTAACAGAAAAAGGTAGAAAAAGGAAAGAAACTTTACCGTTTTTGGGACCTGCCTAATACAAGTTCATTTTTGCAAGATTACATTTTATTTTTTTTTATTTTTTTTAAAGATTTACTTATTATTAAGTATTCAGACACACCAGAAGAGGGCATCAGATCTCATTATGGGTGGTTGTGAGCCACCATGTGGTTGCTGGGATTTGAACTCAGGACCTTCTGTAGAGCAGTTGGTGCTCTTACCCGCTGAGCCATCTCGCCAGCCCACAAGATTACATTTTAAAGACAGTAGTGATAGTAGTAATGTTGTTATAGGTGATGAACCAGCAAACTAATTTTAATTCATAAATATTGTAAAATTTCTGTTTATCATCTAGAATTTCATGTGTATATAGTAAAATGTGATTATTGCAAACTCTTACAACAGTTGGCCCATTCACTACAGTGTGGTAATCCAACCAATGGCCACATATTCAAAAACAGTGATTTTATTCTTTCCCTAGCTTTCAGGATTTTAAATATATTTCTATTTGTTCTTTAAATTTTTTATGTGTGTTTAGATCATATTTTGGACATATCTGCTTCCTACTCCTTTCCTTCCTGCCCCTTCCACACATTCCTACCATAGAAGCTTCCAGCTTGTCAGCTTTTTTACTCCTTCTCTATATGTTTTTAATACATAGAATGAACTTAGCGAGCACATCCAGTATATGCCATGTCAGTATAAGGTCATCCACTGGAGTGGGTAATTTTACAAATGAATTTATGCCTACATATCATGATCAATTCTATCTATTTTTGAGGTAATTATAATGAGAAGTAGAGAAGTAGTAACTCAAATTACTGTTGTTTTCTTATCATTACTACTAATCTCAAAAACAAAGGAGATATTTATTTACTTTTCCTATAATAGAGGGAAGAATTGTATATTAATATCGAAAGTAATTAAAATTCAGCACATGAAATTTGAGATGTTAAAATTGGAATTATAATATTTGGTTGAGGATATCACTTGTTTCTTTGATTTATGAGCAGAGTTAGGGATTTAAATAAAAACAAATTATGGTTCTTTCTTATATTTCTTTTTTTATTGTACTTTTTTTAATTAGGTATTTTCTTTATTTACATGTAAATTTCTCCTTTCCCAGTTTCCCTTCCAAAAAACAAACAAACAAACAAGCAAAAACAACAAGAACAAACTCCTGTTGCCTCCCCCATCCCCATGCTTGCAACCCCACCCTCTCCCACTTATTGGCCCTGGCATTCCCCTACACTGGGGCACAGAACCTTCACAGGGCCGAGGACCTCTCCTTTAGAGGATTGCAAAGTTGATCTTATATTTCTTAATATAGAGAAAAATGGAAGTGTGCCAAAATATGAAAGAAAGATATCAATGTATTTAATCTGGGGAGGAGTTTTATCTGAACTGGATATTCTTTGTTGGAACATCCAGAAACTTTGGTACCACAGGTTCATTGTTCTTCTACTGAATTCTGCTGAATGGATATTTGCCTCTATTATACTGTCATTGTTTACAAAAACATTACCTAACAATTTTTGCCCAGTAAGTTAAGACATTCTTTGAGCAACATAGTAACTAAATCAAATATGATTTGTATAAAAAAAGAAAACTTCTAAGAATTACAGAGGTTTATCTCTAATTGGGAGTTTTCATGTTCTGAGGATTATAATGGAAAGACATTTTAAACTTTTCTTTTTCTGTTTCAAATAAATCATGTAGTTTGTAGTATTTAGCAGACAATTTTAACTAATAATGTAATTAAGGAGCAGGTTATCCAACCACTGATTATTTTGGTACAATTTTTATTTTTAGAAATTTTATGCTGATTTCACTAAGTACAAATCTAGCTACATGAAAAAATACTCTTATTACTATAAGAGTTAAATAAAATTAAGCTAATTAGATTCATATTGGAAGTGGTAAATTAAGCAAAATATAAGTTAGAGTAACTGTCTCAATGAATAAAACACAGTTTTTTAATCATAGATACTTTCATCATAACAAACTAAAGTTTTAATTTATATTCATCTCAAATATTTTCAAATAAAAATGATCAGCTCTTATGTACTATAATCTTTGTAAGAAGACTAGAGCATACACGAAATCAGTAATCTGATTCCAACTTAACACATAAATACGCTTATCTTTAATGAGCATTTATATTTTTAAGTTACATGTTTAAACATAATGTTAATAAATATTCTTAAATAAAATGTTTTATAATATTTACTTGCATTGAAATGCCATTGACCTTATTGGCATACAGAGTGTTACTATCTTTGTCAACTAATGTGGGCTCTAAAACAAGAGTCACACAAGTTAAATTCGGTGCAACTAAAACCTAAAGGACAAGTAATATATGTAGAAAAAAACATCCATGTAAGGAAAGAGCCTGGCTAGAGTTAGTAAGAAATAAGAGATAGAAATTTGAAATGTAAATAAAAAAATATCCAATTAAAAATTTGTCAATGAATAGAATTTACTAGTAAAATTTCACTGAATAGTTAAAGAACAGGAAGAGATTTTTGGAAAACCAAGAGAGAATCAAAATACTTTATATTTACCTAATTTTCATATGATATACATAAATATGTGTATTTACTTTTATATAACACATGTAAACCAATATACATATATATGTAAAACAATGAAACATGTTATGTAACATGAGGTGCTAATTCTTCTCCCATGAGCTAGAGACTATTTAACAAAGCCCCAGTTCCAGACATGAGAAATTTTCTTTCCAGCCGTTGGTCCTGGTCCAAGCAACTTTCCAAATATTATAGGCTACTCTTGATTTGTGAGTTGTCTTCCAGAAGTTGATTGTAAGAACTCAGAGGAATCTAACTGGAATGGAACTTGAAGCCTTCTTTTTAATAACTAGGTCACACAGTAGTAGAAGGTACTGTACTAGCTAACTTTTTATGGCTATAATAAAATACAATAGAGTAGGAGTTGATTTAGAATTTCTGTTCCAGAGGAATAAACATTAGTGACAGTAGAGACAGGTGGCAGGCATGGTAGCTTTAGCAACAAGGAAACTGCTCATATCTTAAAGTCCAAACATCAAGTAAAGATAGAAAATTGGAACTTTCAAGAGTCTTTAAACTCTTAAAGTATGTCTCTAGTAATATAACTCCTCCAATAAAGCCACAACTCCTAAACTTTCCCTAACAGCACAAGCTGAGTAAATATTCAAATTCTTGAGACTATGGTAGTCATTTCTGATTTCAAATGCATCCCAGTTACTATGTAATCTTCCAACAAAAGTCCTCTGAACTGTGACACACTTCAAAATATCTCTATAGATGCAATATTGTCCCATGTATTTCTGGAGATCAATAGCTCTTAAATTAGACACAAAGTCTGTCCAGCACTACGGAAGTCATGCCTGCTAATGGAAAACTAACAAAATACACGCTGCCTATGAGTTTATCAATCTTAGAGGATAACTTAACAACTTCTGCTTTATTAAACCAGTATATTTTGTAACTACATTCTAAATACTTAAACATATGACTACAAATAACTAGCTCCTAAGCCTCAAAAACAAGGGATTGGGCTTTGTTTGTTTGTTTGTTTGGTTGGTTGGTTGGTTTAATTTTGGTTTTTGAGGCAAACAGAGACCATTCCATAAAGACAGAAGTGATCAAAATTCAACAAGTCAAAACAGACAAACAACAGCTACAATAAAAACTGACCTTGAGGTGCAAAACCTGATTTGATGCATCTACAACACAACACCTGTGCTAAAGAAGAAGGGTCATCATAAAATAGGAATAGAGGACCAAGGAATCAGCTATAAGATTATGTGTTTTAGATATGCACAACAACACTATCCATGAAATGTCAACAAAAAGGTCCCTAGAGAAGCCATGAGCAATTCCATCTACAGTTGATATTCTATCATAGATAACTAAAGCATACGGGGCCTCATAATTGGATGATAAGGTGTAGGCAGTAAACCTTTCTTAGGGGTGACCCTCCTAGTTTGTTATCCAAAATGAAGTAGTCAGCTATAAAAACATACACATATGAGCAATGCTAAGTAGATCCATCATGTTGTGTTTATAGAATTTTCATATATATGTAAGTATACACATTTGTGTGCATGTGTATGTGTGTGTATCATGTATTTATGCATGTGACTATTTATGCATTTTTAAAAGCATTGAGCATTTTATTTAGACCCTGGTTACCATTCTTTAGAGAATGCTTTTCCAATTTTTCCTCCTGTCGGGGGAAAGAATTGTCACTACTTTATTTCACATCAATAACATTTGATTGTGTTCAAAGGGGTTTTTCTTCTTTCTTGAACCAGTTTGTTATGTTATTATTTTTCTTGGATTGGAAAACAAACTAATTCTAAGGTCATGTTTTTCTTCTGAATCTATTGTTTTTCTAACCGAATGTTTACACTTATGTATGTCACAAATAAGTCAAAGTAAGCCATCAGTGGATGCAAAATGAAGAAGTATGCATCCTGAGAAGACTAGAAGCAGTTTTGGTCTATAAAACTGACACTTGCTGAAATCTACATCATAAGCATTTTATCTGCAAAAGATCTTTGGTCATCTAAGTGTTTGATTGTACTTAAAGTAGTCCTGGCAGGATACTCTTATAAACAATTAATGGCACATCCGATAATGCTGTTAAAGGATGTCTTGATTAGGGTTTTACTGCAGTGAACAGACACCATGATGAAGGCAACTCTTAGAAACGACAACATTAAACTGGAGCTGGCTTACGGGTTTAGATGCTCAGTCTATTATCATCAAGGCAGGAGCCCAACAGCATCCAGACAGACATGAGGCTAGACAAGCAAAGAGTTCTACATCTTCATCCAAAAACAGACTGGAGAAAACTGGCTTCCAGGTAGGTAGTATAAAGGTCTTAAAGCCCATACCTACAGTGACACACCTACTTCAATAAAGCCACACTTTCAAATAGTGCCCCTCCCTGGACCAAGCATATTCAAACCACCTCATTTCACTCCCTGACCCCCAGTAGACTTGCTCATACATGTGAGTCTATAGGGGGGTGTCTTAGTAAGGGTTGTACTGCTGTAAACAGACACTATGACTCTTATAAGAGCTATATTTAATTGAGGCTGGCTTACTGTTTCTGAGGAACAGTCTGTTATCATCAAGGCAGGAACCCAGCAGCATCCAGGCAGACGTAAGGCTGGAGGAACTAAGAGTTCTACATCTTCATCCAAAGGCAGACTAAAGATTGGCTTCCAAACAGCCCACACCCACACCTACAGGGAAACACCTAAGAGTGCCACTCCCTGGCCAAGCCTATAGAAATTATCAAGTTCCACTCCCTGGCCCCATAGGCTTATCCAAACATACTAATCTATGAGAGGCCATATCTAAACATACCATAGTGCAAAATACATTTAGTCCAGCTTCAAAGGTCCTCATAGTCTATAACAATCTCAACAATATTAAAAGTCCAAAGTTCAAAGTTTCTTCTGAGATTCATACAATCACTTAATTGTAATCCCCAAAGTAAAACAGGAAACAAGCTGGGCAAACTACAAACTTTGTATCTCCATGGGTGATGTCAAAGCAGTCTTCAGATCTACAATTCCTTTTTCATCTTTGTTGACTGTAACAAGATTCTTTCTCCTGGGCTGGTTCCATTCCCTGTTAGCAGCTTTCCTCATCAGATAGCCCACAGCTATGGTATCTTGAAATTCTTTGGGTCTCCAAGGAAATTACTATGTTACAGCTTCTTGTTTCAGTATCTGGGATCCACACATGATCTTTTGGGCTCCTCCAAAGAGCTTGAGTCACTTCTCCACCTCTGCCCTCTGTAGCACTCTAAGCTCAGGTTGATCCACTCCACTACTGCTACTGTTTTGGTGATCGTCTCATGATATTGGCTAACCCAGTACACTGGAGTTTACCAATGCAACTAAGCTTCCCCAATATCCTCTTAATGGAACAAAGCCTCAACTCCTTTGCATGCTCCCTTTAGTCCTGAGCCATCAAGTGTAACTTAGGCTGCATCTTCACCAGTGTCCTTTCCTGACCTCTTACAGCACCAAGCTTCAGTTGCTCTCCATGACCACTTGATACCTTCAAAACAAGTACTACCTAGATTATTCTTATACATTACCAAGTACAGCTGCAGCATGACATACAACCTTGGCTGTCTCTGGAACACAGATTGTTTGTGCTCTCAGAAAATACTTACATGAAGATTTATATTACCTTGTCTGGACCTAAAATTGGCTGGATGGGATTTTACCCTAAGGTTACTACTCCCTTAACTCAGTTTAATATCCTTGAACACAAGATTCAGCTCCATTTCACTTCCTGGCACCCATTTAATACTCAAACCATATACTTTATATTTTTCATTTCTTCTAAGCATGCTATACTTGTTCAAAATGTCCTTCATGAGACTTAACCAGCAAATGAAGTCTGCAAGAAATTTTGTCAACTCCCTTTGTCAATGTAGTCTATATAAATCTCAGGTAGACTCTTCAGACAAGGACAAAAAGTAGTCACATTCTTAACCAAAATACCACTAAAACAGTCTCTAGGCCACATACTGAAAATTTTCACCACTGAAACTTCTTAGGCCAGGTCAGCACAGAACCTTGGAATTCAAAATTATTCTGTCTATGTACATTTGCTTTCTGTTTCTGAATTTGTTCTTAACTTGATGATAATAAAAAATACATTTGAATTGCTTCTTTTTTAATATCTTTCTTACTGAAATGAAAATATAATACCTTCAAGTTGTATGAGCATGTGTATATGTGATATATATAAATCAAAAGATATAATATACCCAAAAATTTAATGTTATTGATACATAGAACTCTCTTAGAGACTTTAATTTTATTCTCATCCAAATTGCACTCCTTTCTAGATATTTAGAATTTTTCAGCAGTGATTCATTTTTACTTCTATTATTATCTACCTCATTTGGTTAGCATTCTCCTTATTTTCATCAAATACCATCAATACCAATATTCTTTATCATATTTTATTAGTTGTTTCATTTTATTACAAGTCTATAAAATTTCGGTTTTTATTATCTTTCTAATGTAGGTGGTTTTTTAAAAGTCTTTAATGCTTTTTCTCTACAGACCACTCTACAAGCAACTGTTCAATACCATCAAAAGAACAGTGTGTGGTTTGATGTTCATCTTTTCATAGTTTAAGAATGGTTCCTTAATGCCTAATTTATGCTCACAAAAGTTCAAATTTTGTAGCCTGAATTATACAATTCTTTATGCAGACTATCACGTATACTATTTGAAAGCCGAGGCTTCCCTAAAATACATGTTTCATTCATTTTAATCCCTTTTTCCAAATAAGGCCTGGAGCAAACCTCACATAGCTATACAGACTTTAAGCATTAGCTCAAGTGTCATCTTCTTGAAGGGTATGATTTCTTTTAACTCCAGCGTAAGATATATTTCTCACTATCATATTAGATTTACTTTATCCATCCTCCAATAAATAACAACTTTTATATTCACATTCTATTTTCTTTTGTCATCTACCACTTCTTATATTAGTAATACCCAGTAAAATTTCATTAAAAGAATAAATAGATGGAGAATCTTATTCAGGTTTATTAAGAACTTTCAGCCAAGGGTAAGCAGAGAGTCACACATTTCAGCTTTATATTTTCTGTGCCTTGAGGGAATAAGAAATTAAAATGGGAAAATGTGTGAACATCCATAGCAAATATGTAGCTTGGCTAGTGTCTATGTGATAGCCTATTTTTGTGCCAGGTTTCACTTAACATGAACACCAAAATTTGTGGAGATATAACTGCTACATATGACATTTCTTAGTTCATCACCCCACTGTGATTACACTTTCCCGCAGCAATGTTGACATGTTGGTGTTCTAGCATTATAAGCATGTTATATAAAATTATAAAATTGGAATCACAAAAGAAGTCCTGTTTTTTAATACTAGGTTGTATAGAACATAATGTTTTGAAACTTGATGGGCAAGTAGTCTGCATGTCTAATAATAATAATTTGCCATAATGGTTTTTAGCTGACCAGGTTCAATATAACATAAAAGTAGATATTTTTATAACATATCATTTTTTAGAAGTCCTTATTTAAATAGACCTTGTCATTTTTCGTTAATCTCCTTACCTAAAATAGAACTCTCAAATTTTTATCTCAAATATAGTAGTGAAACAAAATTAATAACTAGATGTTTTTCTTAAGGTTTTCTTGGAACAATTTCAAAATGACTGGCAGCAGCCCTGGACACAAATGCTGATCTACTGGTTCTTACTTCCATTTCTTTTGTCTTTGTATACTCCCAGGTGTATTTTTGTATTTGTTTCACTTTAGAATATAGTAATCAAATACTTGAGAAGTGATTTAAGGCAATATATTCCTTCTTTTGATTAAACATCATAACCATAACTGAAGGGAACTTCTATGGAGAAAAGTTCATGATCAATTACACTTCCAGAGGGATGACATGGGTTCATGGCAGCATGGAAGCTATTGGAAGAGGCAGAATCCAAGAGTTCACCTTGACAACTACAAGCAGTAAGTACAGTGTAAATTGGAAAAAATCCAGGCTTTAAACTCTCAAAACTGGTGTTAGTGATGCACTTCCTTGAGTAAATCACCATCTACATCTCCCACTATCAAAGCCACCAATTGGGGACTAAGTATTTAAATACTCAATTCTACCTGAGAGGTTTATCATGAAAACTACAGTAGATATGAAAGGTTTGTTTTGGTTGAAATGTTTGAATATCAAGTCCTAGACATAGAAGGTGTAGCAGTGCAATATTACAGGTATGAGTTTTGTAACTTAGACCTTGAATGGGAATCTTGGTGTGACTCTAACCAAGCAAAGACAGGTATAACAAGACTGTGAAGTCTCTGAGAAAGAAATTTAAGAAGATATCAAAGGATGGAAAGATCTCCCATCTAGAAGGGTCAGTAGGATTGAAATAGCAATAATGGACATCTTAAGGAAACTAAATCTATAAATTAAATGCAAATTCCATCAAAATTCCAACATATTTGTTTATAGACCTTGAAAGAATAATATTCAATTTTTTATATAAAAAATTTAATCTTGCACAGTAAATGAACTTCTGAAGGTATTACCATCTATGATTTCAAGCTACACTACAAAGCAATAGTAGACAAATAAATAAAAATATATAATGCATGCTATTGGCATAAAAACAGACAACTGGATCAATGAAATTTAATTGAAGATGCAGAAACAAATCCATACACATATAAACACTTGATTTTGACAAAGAAGCTAAAGTTATATAATGAAAAAATGAGAAAGTATTGTCAAACGTTCCTTGTCTACTTGAATATCTGGATGTAGGAAAGTACAAATATACCTATATCTGTCTCAAGTAAAAGTGGTTAGAAGATCTCACCATAAAATCAGATACATTAAACCTGATAGAAGAGAAAGAGAGGAATAACCTTTTACAGAAGACTAATCATACAGACTCTAAGATCAACAATTAATAAATAGGAACTCATGAAACTGACAAACTTCTTTAAGGCATTAGGACAAAATAACAGCCTACAGAATAAAATGTCTCTTCACCAACCCTACATCTGACAGAGGGCGAATATCCAAAATACGTAAAGAGCAAGATAAGTTAGACCCCAACAAACCAAATATTTCAGTTAAAAATGGGCCACAGTGCTAAACAGAATTCACAACAGAGGAATCTCAAATGGCCAAGAAGGACTTAAAGAAATGTGTAAAATCCTTAGTCATCAGGGAAAAGCAATTCAAAGCAACCCTGAGATTTCACCTTACACCAATCAGAATGGCTAAGATCAAAAGCTCAAGTGATAGCACATTCTTATAAAGATGTGGAGCAAGCAGAATACTCTGTCCTTGCTGGTGGGAGTGCAAAGTTGTAAAACCACTTTGGAAATCAATTTGGTAGTTTCTCAGAAATCTGTGAGCAGTTAAGTGGAAGAAATTGGAATAAACACCTTTAATCAGCAGGATGTAGTCTAACCTTCTCCCCCTTTCCCATTTCCCTTTCTTTCCCATTTCCCTTTCTTTCCCATTTCCCTTTCTTTCCCTTTTACCCAGTGTTGAGAGGTTCAAAGGGTGGAGGAAGGTAGTAGGAAAAAGAATCCAATACAATATCTAAAAGTCCAGCTCCAGGAACCATGTAGATTCCACAGACCCAGAAATCTAAGTAACATGGAGGGCTCAAGGGGTGCAGGGGACACGTAAATCTCACTGTGAGGGAAAATAGAACAGACAGCATGGGTGGACTGTGAGAGGGGTGTGGATGGAAAGTGGGGGTGGCAACAGGAGGGATCAGAGGGAAAAAGAATTGAAGGAAAGAGTACAAGAAGAGAAAACTGGAAAACTGGAATGGGGACATCTCTGGGGTGACCTAGAAACAGTGCAATGGAAACTCTCAGGACTTGAACTGACTTGTTGAGAATCCATAAATCCTTGATATCTTCCATGTGACCTCATGATCTCCTCTAACCTCATACCCAGAATTGCTAGCTTTGTGCTATTCTCAGTATTTAGGTAACGTAAGATCTCAAGTCTCCTCTCCTTATCATAAGATTTCATTTTAGGATGTATATTGTAGGCAGTTAGTCTTCATACAATGCTCTTCACAGGGACAATGTGGTTTTTCAGTCCATATATGGAGAGAGCATAGTGTGTATATTATAGTATCTATTGACAACTTAGTCTAAGACACCTATCATCAGGTGTGTGTGAGTACACCCATATTCTAACTCACAGCTTCAGACATGGACTTCTTTACAAGAGTCTATATGTTAGGAAATGGACCTTGGAACTACATTACTTCTGACACCTATATAGAAGCCTCCTTTCTTTTATTTTTGAAATTATAATATAATTACATCATTTCTTTCTTCCCTGAAAAATCTCCCATATACCTACCATTAATTTGTGTTAGTTTGACTGCATTTTTCTTTTTTTTTTCTTTTAACTTTTTCTTTATTAGATATTTTCTTTATTTACAGGTAAATTTCTACTTTCCCAGTTTCCCCTCCAACAAACAAACAAACAAACAAACAAAAACAACAAGAACAAACCCCTGTTGCTTCCCCCCTCCCCATGCCTGCCACCCTACCCTCTCCCACTTATTGGCCCTGGCATTCCCCTACACTGGGGCATAAAACCTTCACAAGGCAAATAGGAGGAAAGGACCTCGGCCTTGTGACTGCATTTTTCATTGTTTGTCACAGGTATATATATTGTTTTTTTTTTCCTAAATAGAACCTTCTAGATCTGTATAATGTTACTAGTATGTATGATTTCAGGGCTGGTCACTTGTATTGAATAATCAGTTGGTGTGCTCTTCAATTTGCAAGGTGTTTTACTGAAACAGAAATTAACCAGTTCATCTAGACTGGCCAGTTACTGGGTCCCAGAGCCCTCTCCAGTCTTTGCTTTCTTACCATTGATATTACAGGTGAGTGTCAAGGGATTCTTTAATATGGTAGCTGGGATTAAACTCACCTCCACAAATAATATTGTATAGTCTGAACAGGTGTCATATACATATGTGTGTGTGTGTGTGTGTGTGTGTGTGTGTGTGTGTGTATGTGATATATATACAGCGTATACAATGTTTGTCACAAAAATTAATGCAAAAAGATGCTATAAATGTGAAAGATAGCGAGGAGAGGTTCATTAGACAGATCAGAAGAGGAAAAGAAAGAAGGAAGGTATAATTATAATATAATTTCAAAAAAAGTAATTTCAAAACTCATATCCTCATGTTTGTGTGGCAAGCACTTTATTAGCTGAGCCATCCCCACTGACCCACATGGCTTTTTTAACTCAACAATGACACTCATTTACATTAGTCAGTCTGGATTTATTCCCAGCTCAACCACGATAGGTAAATGGAAAGCCAGAGGATTCACGTTGTCCTCAGGTTTTAGATTTATCTTACAGGATTCAGAAAGTGAATACAGAATTTCCTTTCTTTTAGCATGCTGCATTAGTGTCAAATCCAACTCCAATAAAAAACCAGTTTTCATACCTCTTGTGTTCAGCTCAATATTGAAACATTTTTAATGTCTAGTCTTTAGTCAATATTACTCAATTGGTAGAATTAAACTCAGAAAAATAAACAGTTATTCACACATCAACAACTTAGAAATCTAGATAATATTTATTTTCTCACCAGTGTAGATGCTATAGACATATTTAGAGAAATTATTGCCCACCACAGAGAAGTAGAGTAGAATAAATAAGGAGCATAAATTTAACATTCTTTTAAATTCTTTTAGTGAGTCTGAGCAGTCCTTCACAATCACAGCTGGTACCCTGCTATAAACTTATTGTCATCCACTCTATTTGCAAGGTTCTACTCTCCAGGGACTCTTGAGAAAATCTAACATTTAATCAAAATTCAGCCTACGTTCCTTCAAGTCAATGGTAAGTGCTAGAGCAGATACTGGTTGCTACATTTTATTAGACATGGGATAAGGACACTTCATTGGTTGAGTAGAATTGAGTGTGCATATGCTGAAGTCAGATGTTTTTATTATAATAGTGTTCATGGTTAAGGGTTTTTGTTCTGGTTTTATTCAATCAGCAACCCCTTTAAAGTTACTCAGGAAAACTGTACATTTTCCTTGAATCATGTTTGCCAAAAGACAAATAAACCATAATAGAGTATCATAATAAGAAAATATAATGCTGTCTATAAACTACATATGTGTAGTTTATATCTAAGTATATTATGCTATAATTTTGATGATACATATAGTTCTTAAAGTCATCACTTTTTGATATTTAGCATTAGGAATGCATTGGTGCAGAAATCCCATTGCACTATTTATTGGCAAGTTACAAATGTAATTAAATTACACAAACCATCTTGAGTGAATGCAGTGAAAATTTCAAGTACAAGAAAGAAGTAATTATGCTCAGAAAAATTCAACTATGATTTTCAGGAAAATTAAGCAGTCAGAATAAAGTAAACTATTTTTCCATTTTATAAATCTAAACTCAAATGCCTATAATTTCATCATTTTTAAGCTTTTAAATAATAACCATATATCATTAGTATCACACCTCTTATTTTAAACCATGAACAATATATATAAAATTGAATTCTTTAATTTTATCATTAATCATAATAAAATCATAAATAACACCTTTTGACATATTTTGACACCTGTAAATGTTAATGTGTAAGAGATATGCTCAGTTATAGAAATTAGTTAAAGACAAAACTTACTCAGCCAAGACCAAAAAAGGTACCCTTTTGATTATTTACCATCATAAACATTTTTATTAAGCAAAAATATTAATGACAAAGCAGTAACAAAGTAATTTATTTATAATTTAGTTTGTAATCATGAAAATATGATCATTTGCTATTATTCATACTGATCAGACACAATGCTATCAGCACCTGTCATTTGAAACTAACTACACTTGACAACAAAAATATAGTGCGTTCAACATCAAAATCCTAACAGCAAGTCTCTAACAATCAACAAAATTCAGTAATATCACAATCTGTTTTTAACTATGACAGGTATTCATACACCCCACTATAACTTAAAAGCAGGATGCAAAGTTATCTTTTCCCCCAAAAATCCATATAGCTTTATTTTAGAATGTACCTGTCTTAAGATTTTCATAGACTACTAGAATCTTTAAAATGGAGATATATTCCTATCTATCTATCTATCTATCTATCTATCTATCTTTATTTTATTTTATTTTATTTTTTACCATCTAGTAATTAACCTTCTCCTGATCCACCCTCTAGCAGTTCTTTATCCCATTCCTCCTCCAGCTCTGTTTCCAAGAGGAAGTCCTGCCTATATGCCTCCCCACTACCTGGGTCTTCAAGTCTCTCAAGTTTTAGACACATCTTCCCTACTGTTGCCAGACCAGACAGTCTTCAGCTGTATATGTGAACGGGATCTTGGACCAGCTCCTGTATGCTGCCTCATTTGTGTATCAGTGTCTGAGAGATCTCAGGGGTCCAGGTCAGTTGAGACTGCTGGTCTTCCTATGAGGTCTCTCTCCTCCACAACTTCTTCCAGCCTTTTCTTAGTTCAACCACAGGAGTCCCCGGATCTGTCCATTGGTTGGGTATAAGTATCTGCATCTGTCTCAGTCAGCTACTTGTTGAGCCTCTCTGAGGGTAGCCATGATAGGCTCCTCTCTATAAGTACACTATAGCACCAGTAATATTATCAAGCCTTGGAGCTTCCCAATGAGATGGATCTCAAGTCAATCCTGTCACTGGACACCCTTTCCCGCAGTCTTTTCTCCATTTTTTCCCACCAGTTCTTTTAGACAGGAACAATTCTGGGTCAGAGTTTTTGACTGTGGGATAGCAACCTCATCCCTCCACTTGATGTCTTTCTACGAGTGATGGACTCTACAAGTTCCCCCATTGTTGGATATTTCATCTAAGGTCCCTCCCTTTGAGTCCTGAGAGTCTTTCACCTCCTATGTCTCTCTACATTTTATAGGGTTCCCCCACACACACCTCACACCCCCTGAGGTTGCTTGTCTCCTGTTTCCGGTAATTTGACACAATTTATCAGAAGATGAAGGAAAAAATATTGACAAAAATTATAAGTGTAGAAATTATCCTTTAGGGCAGCTTAGAACATGAGACTAGCAGTTCATTTTTTAAAGGAATTATCAAAGTCTGCATGCTGACAGCCACTCAGATGATGGTCTACTAGGAAAGAAAACACAGTATATGAAAGACTATATTTTCAGAATATGTATATTTTATGTCAATTTAAATGGGAATTACATATAAGATGGGCAAATATTTCATTAGTTTGAAAATATAAATTTTATTCAAACATAAAGACAAAAGATAAACCAAGCTTTCCCAGATACTGCAAAAGTGGAAACCATATTTTATGTACATACATTATATAAAGTACACATGTTTGTATAGTTCCTGCTTTTAATAAAATATTATCCATTTCCAAATAACATAAAGGAATATGAACTTTTATTATCTCCTACTGTGCCATTTCTTTATTACCTCACAAATTATAAATCTATGAAAGTAAGAAAATAACAATATTGTAATGGGCACATAACTAATATATGAATTACTGGGTGCCTTTTATTTTTAATATTATGTATAAATGCTTATAAAATATTCTAAAAATAATATCTTATTTTCTTCAAGATAATTCTACATGATGAAAGAAATACTAAGAAATTTCTTAGTATTAGAAATTAGTCAGTTGCAATCATTTATCTGTTAAAAAAAAGCCAAAAACCCCCAACCCTAGATATTAAACCAATATTAATTTTATTCAAATGTTTAAAGAAACCTTAGACTAACTCCATGGATCATGAATGATATTTTATATATATAATACAAGTAGGAGGACAGTTGAGATGTAAATAAATAATGAAAAAAAAGAAAGGAAAAATAGAAGACATATAAGAAAAGCAGAATCAAATAAAACAAGGGACACTAATCTAACTTTGTTGAAAGATGGTAGATTTCTCCATATGAGATATATTGATATTATAATTAACAAAGAAGTATATGACAATTAGTTCTCTAATAAAAATGGCCAGTCCTGAAATCAGATGCATACAAATAACAATATAAAGACTGAATAGTTTTATTTATTCATCTATATGAATGCAAAAATAATTATAGTCAAAAGAGGTCATGAAGTTTATAATAAGCAAGCAGGAAGAGGAAATGGTGTAATTATATTTTAATCTCAAAAATTAAAAATAACTAAAATACAAGCATCACAAGAGTGTTTTAACAAATTATATATAGAATTATTTAATCAAGACAATTTTTAGATAATTTTTATTTCATGTGCATGTTTATCTTGCTTGCACATCTCTATATGCATCTTGTGTGTGACCTCTGACACCTACAGAGATCAGAAGGCGTCTTGCAACTTTATATATTAGATACAGACATTTGGTGTGGTCCCTTGACTCAGCCTAGCTTTTACTCTGGAGGATGTACTTCTGCTTTCAGGCTCTCATCTGCTGACACAAGCCTTAACTGCTTACCTGGTCTACATACACCTCATAGGAATTCTCTGTTAGGAGTTTATGAATCAAGACTGCTTCTCTGGGACTCAGAGAGCATATGGAAGGAGACATCTCTCTTTATCTATAACAAGTGATTTTCTATAACCAGTGTGTATAGCACTGCTACAAATACATGTAGAAAATCATCTTTTCAGGAATATTTGTTCTATTTTTTGATATACACAGAGGTCTATACTAAGTGTATAACACAGCACTCTACCCTTAAGTCACTGGCATTTATTTTCTATTTATTATTTCACATTACAACGACCAGTGCAATAACTTTTTGGTCATTTTAAATCCTTGTTGTTCTGTACTTTTGAATTTGCTAGCCCAACATGAATGATGTCCAAGTTCTCCTTATGCTACTTGTGTATTTCCCAGGGAAATATGTCTAATCAAGACCATGGCCAATATTTTAATTGTACTTATTTTTATAAGTAAATGTTATGAAGTTTCTCTTCATATTTTGTGAACATTAATCTCCCTTCAGATATAACTTTTCTGTGTTTTGTTTTATTTATCTTTTTTTATATTTATATTTTTATTTTTTTAAATTAGGTATTTTCTTTATTTACATGTCAATTTCTCCTTTCCCAGTTTCCCCTCCAAAAAACAAACAAACAAACAAACAAAAACAACAAGAACAAACTCCTGTTCCCTCCCCCCTCCCCATGCCTGCCATTCCACCCTCTCCCACTTATTGGCCCTGGCATTCCCCTACATTGGGGCACAGAACCTTCACAGGGCCGAGGACCTCTCCTCCTATTGATCAACATTGCAATCCTCTACTATACAGCGTTTTTCTTTTTTAAAAAAAAGATTTATTTATTATTATGCATAAGTACACTGTAGCTGACTTCAGACGCACCAGAAGAGGGCGTCAGATTTCATTACGGGCGGTTGTGTGCCACCATGTGGCTGCTGGGATTTGAACTCAGAACCTTTGGAAGAGCAGTCAGTGCTCTTACCTGCTGAGCCATCTCTCCAGCTCTTGTTTTCCATTTTTTTAGGTTGTCATTTTTCTCAGTAATTTTTTGTGTGGTATTCAAAAGTTTTCATTTAAATGAAATATGCATATTTTTCTAATGTGACATGATTTGCATGCATTCTTTTTTTTTTTTAACTTTTAACCTACATACGTCTTTAGTTCCTGTATACAGGATAGTGTTTTATCATATCTTTACCCATTGTTACCAGTTTTATTTATTTCTTATACATAAAATACAATGGCTGTGATACAAAGTTCTGAAAATATCTTATATCCTAAGAGGCTGGAACTGTTGTTAGTCCTCACAGCCAGACTTAATAATATATTTTAACATCACTTTAGATTAAAAAAAAAAAAAAGATTTAGACTTCTAGAGTAGTGTGTACTCAAACTCTTTATTTAACATGCCTTTAAGAAAACAATGCAACAATCAACCTACCTTTGATTGTCTCATGCAGTCAGCTTTTACAAACGAAGCTAATGAACAGCAATAATCTAAATTATGTGCTCTTCCATTTACTAACCAAGAAAAATTCCTTGTGTATCATTTGCTCTGAGCAGCAAACAGACTTTGGAAGCAACTTCCTAAAATTTGTCAGAAAGAATGAAAGCAACTATTTATGGATATTGATTAATGAAAATGATGTTGCTCTCTGGTTCAGTTGAGATCAGTTGGAATAAGTGACTTAATCCCTTATAAATCTCTGTTAAAGGACAGATCCAGGTCTTTCAGCCCATATGATGCAATCCCTGTTGTTCAGTAAATACAGAGCCAAAACTTTTGTTAGGAATGAGCATTCCTCATAGACACACACAGCTCATTCAATAGACACATATTGAACACATAGTCATAAGGATAAACAGACACAAAAGGACAGACTTTAGGTTGCCATAGATTCAGACTCATACAGCAGACAAAGGGTAGAATGCAAATCTGGGTTTGCTTTTGGTTAAATGATTACAAGTGGAATTCTTTAATTTCTTCCTTGAAGCAGTACTGATGTATTCCTGGTCACTCAGAGCTAATCACTAATGTATTAGTCCATACATATAAACATGCACAAAGTCTTTGTAGTATCCAATATTTGCTTTTCTAGAAACAGATTAGTGTTCAAGTACAATGACTGATCTGTCAATTACAACAGTTTTAGTAAAAAAAAAAATTCAGAAATATGCCTCTAAAAATTAAAAATTATTTAATCGACTAGAGGGAATATTTACAAGAATTCATCTTCTAAAACTGCATACCTGTTCTGAAATATATGTTAAAAATTAAAAAAAGAAAAACTTTTTTTTTTTTTTT
>JADRCD010206823.1:0-27428 GCA_019843815.1 Montemys delectorum
ACCAAACGAATCAGCTACATAGAAACAGTTAAACATGGATCAATAAGCTAATGTGTGACCTGAAATCTTGAACTTGCTTGCCAAAATGAGAAGCCCATTAAAGATATAAGCAACGAATGTTTTGTAGGAGACTCTAATGGCACAAAAAGGAACTGATAAAGCTGCAATTTCTATACAGCAAAGAAAGCAATCACTGCAGAAGATAAAGTCAGCAAAAATAGGGTTCCATTTGAAAGGAATGTGTTTATCTACCTCTGTCTATATCTGCATTTCCATTTCCATCTATATCTACATCTATGTCTATGTTTGTATCATCTGTATATCTATATATCTGTATATATGGATGTATGAGAGGGAAACAGAAATCCCAAGGAAGAGCGGCTACTGGCATATGTACATCTATCTATCTATCTATCTATCTATCTATCTATCTATCTATCTATCTAATCTACATGAAAGCAGAACAGTGATGTGGTGGTTTGAATATGCTTGGCCCAGGAAGTGGTGCTATTAGGAGGTATAGGCTTGTTGGAGTAGGTGTAGCCCTGTTGGAAGAAGTGTATCACTGTGGGGATGGACAATTAGACCTTCCTACTAACCACATGGGGCCAGTCTTCTCCCAGTGGCCTAGAAAAAGATGTTGGACTCTTAGCTCCTTCTGCACCATACCTACTGGATTCTGCCAATGCTCCTGCCTTGTAATAGCGGCCTTAGTCAAGGAGTCTGTTCATAGCAATAAAATTTTAACCAAGGCAGAAGTTGGTACCATGGACTGGAGTGTTGCTGTGATAGGCCTGACATTTATTTATTTATTTATTTATTCATTCATTCATTTATTTATTTGAAGAATGTGGATTTAGGGACTTGGGATTTGGGAACAATGGAATGCTTTAAGTGGGGCTCAAAGAGCCATCTTAGCAGGAGTATGGAAGACTATGGTGCTGAGGGTGACTTGAACTGTGTAGGCCTGCTGACTTGAGGGGCTTCAAGAGAGAAGAATGTTAGTATGTGGCATAGAGATTGTTTGGTAAAGAACATGGCTGGGTTTTTTTGTTTTTGTTTTTGTTTTTTTCATTGTTTAAAGAGTCTGCCTATGGCTAAGGTGAAGAGATTTAGATAAGTTGTTTTTAACAAAGAAAGTCTCAAAACAGCCTGGAATAAATTATGTTTTATGGTTAATAAAAATTCACTGTTACAAAGAATGTTTTAATGCAAAGGAGCAAGCTGAGAAAGGAAAATTATAAAATTTATAGTAAGAAAGGGGTACCAGCAAATGAAATGAAGCTGAATCCTATGTTCATGTATATAAACAGATTAAGGGAATGTTGACTTTGGGGAAAGACCCCACCCAGCTAATCTTAGGTCCAAGCATGGTGGTACAAACCATTAATCCCAGGAGGCTGAAGATCCCTGAGTTCGAGGCCAGCCCAGTATAGAGCAACTTCCAAGTAAAGAAAATCTTAAATCCAGATATGGTGGTGATACACACCTTTACTCCCAGCATTCAGGAGACAGAAACATGCAGATCTTTTGAGTTCAAGGTCAATATATAGAGCAAGTTCCAGGTCAGAGAATCTAAGGCAGCAAGGGAGTTGGAAAACAGAAAGCTGTTAGTAGAATACAGGGACCATGTTCCAGTTCCAGCAAGTAATAGAAGTCAACAACTATGGCCATGTGGCTGTGGCTTTAGAGTCAAAAATAGAAGAGACTCCTGGAACAATTGATGCTGGTTAGATGGACCTAAAAAATTAGCAATGATTAAGAAGAGATCAGAAGGGGGAACAAAATACTCACAGGAAGACATATATATATCGTATCCAGGGAAGTAAAAGCGTGCAAAAGATCTACTCCTCCGTTGTGTGAGCCTTTTGTTCTAAGAGCTGTAGCACTTGGAAAGAGCGCTGCTCTCCTGAAACGTGGCCTAAAGCTGCACCGCACTCCTCAATACTAGTAGTCCTGTCGACCTAGCCCGATATAACTCAGTATGGGGCAGGACAGAGAAATGGAGTAGCCTGGAAGACAAGGCAGAGATGGCTCCAGGCCATGCTTGCTTGATTCCCTGCACCAAGCCAGGCCAGAGATCTCTATGGAAAGCCTCCGGCATTCAGGCCCACAACCAGAATCACTAAAGTGAAATCTGGGAACGGTTTTCTGCAAGCACAAAGAAGCTATGTTTCAGAGATAGCCAAGGTTGTACCTCATGCTGCAGCTGGACTTGGTAAGGTGTAAAAATTACCCAGATGGTACTGGTTTTGAAGGTAGGAAGGGGTTATGGATTACAACTGAGGCTTGGCACTGACAGAGGCCAGGGAAGGCCACTGGTGAAGGTACAGCTTCAGTTGCAGTTGATGTCCCAGGACTGAAAGGGTCATGTAAAGAAGTTAAAGCTTGGCGCTGTAAAGAGAACCTATGAGAGGCTATTGGTGAAGCCTAGTTGCAGTGGAAGACCTCAGTGTATTGGAGATGGCAGTACTATCAGATGATCACGAAGAAAAGCAAAAGTAGTGGAATAGAGTCAACTACAGCCTAGAGAGCTACAGTGGGCAGAGTTGGTGACGTGACCCAAGCCCACTGACGGATCTCAGAAGATATGTCTGGATTCCCAAGAAGCTGTATTGTTGAAGTTGCCATGGAGACCCTAAGATGTTGGAGATGCCAGAGCTGTAAGTTATCTGCTGAGGAAAGATTTTAACAGGGTATGGAAACAACCTAGGAGAAAGTCAACATAGAACTGGAGATTTGAAGACTACTTTGACCTCAGACATAGAGATGCCAACTTTAAAGTTTTCCTAGTTAGTTTCCTATCTTGCTTTGTGGATTGCAGTTAAGTAATTAGTTGAATCTCAGAAGAGACTTTGCATTTTGGACTTTAAACATTGTTGAGACTGCTATAGACTGTGGGGACTTTAGAAGTTGGACGAAATGTATTTTTATTATGCTATGGCTAGGTATGGCCCCACAGACTCATGTGTTTGAACAAGACTATGGGGGCCAGGGAGTCGAATGTGGTAGATTGGCCCAGGGAGTGGCAACATTAGGAGACATGGCCTTATTTGAGTAGGTGTGATCTTGTTGGAAGAAGTGTATCATTGTGGTTATGGGCTAGCTGCCTGGAAGCCAGTCTTCTCCTAGTGGCCTTCAGATGAAGAGGTAGAACTGTCAGGTTTTCCTACATTATGCCTCCCTGGATGCCACCAAGTTTCTACGTTGATAATAATAGCCTGAACCCCTTGAAGCTGTAAGCCAGTCTCAATTAAATATTCTTCTTATAGGAGTTGCCTTGATTATGGACTCTGTTCACAGCAGTAAACAATTGTAAGGGGAATTGGGATCATGAAGAACAGTCAAGACGATGTGGATGAGATAGGGCAGTATTGGAATGAGAAAAACAAAACAAGTAGTTATGAAATTACAGCCATTACCTAGACAGTGATGGCACATGACTTTAATTCTGGCACTTGGAAGGCAGAGGCAGGCAGATCTCTGGACTTGAGGTTAGCTTGGTCATATTGGTGAGTTCTAGGACAGCCATGCTACAAGAAAAATCCTGTCTCATAAAAGCAAAATACAAAAGCAATGTAAACCAATTATTTTGTATAAACTTAAAAGCTAATTTAAGAGTAAGACTATAAATTTAATGCTTGTTGTTAAAGCCCTTTGGGATGATAGTATTTTTTCATATAAATTAATTACCAATATATTATTATATATATACTTAAATGCAAAATTAATTGTTAAACTCTTTTATCTTTGAGTTGTTGATATCTAATGTTTTCATACAAAATTATAAATATTGCATCTATAATGCAATATTTTATTACTTTAGATTTTCTTTTAGATCATTAAACTTCTTGTCAAGAATAATTGTCTTGAACTTAACAAAAGAGGTCGACAGAAAAAATTCAAACACTCCTTTGGATTTATTCCTATGGTCTGAGGTTGTCCATTAATACCAAATGAAATAATACCTGTAAAATCATCAAACATAAGGTAGCATTGAATGTAAAGTTACTAAAATATAAATGTCTAATATAAAATATGTGAATGAGGAAAGTTTAAGTCCAACACCTATTTGAGGAACTATAGTATGATCAGGTATAGTGTTACAAAGCTGTAATCGCAGTACTTGAGAGGGTCAGTCAGGATAATCATGATTTTCATATAGACTGGTTTACATAAAAGAACCTATCTTAGTTAAGGATATAGAGGGCAAAATAGTCAACAAAATGAAACTGGTATTTACAATATGCCATCTATTTGAAAATGGTCAGAATTTAATTATTCCTTGATTGAAAATTACATAAAATTATGAATTATTACAATCTAGGAAATACAGAAATAATAAGAATTTTCTGTATAAAATGAAATACAATTATTTACCATTGTCCTACTTTAAAATACTTGCTTTTTGTGAGGATAAATGGAGAAATCAAAATTATTTCATGAATTAGAGATATCACACTAATTAAAATATTATAAATACTATGTGTAGGTAGTGGAAAAAATGCAGAACCACAATGTAAGAGTTTCTTCCAAGAATTCCAGATATACCAGTCCCTACATTTTTGGGTTCTCTTTAGGGAAGACTTGACTACACCTAAAGAACAAAAAAAATGTTATACAAAAGCATGAGGGAAAATGAAAGATGGTGTATTTGAATTAAAGAGAAGTACAGAAATTCATAAAACATTGATTGATGCTTAAGATGTAACAGGAACAGAAATATTTTGGAATTAGCACTCAGTGACATAATGATAGAATGGCATTCAACAGTCCATTGTCTGGAGCCAGACAGTATTACAATTCAAGAGCTTCGCCTAGCAACAGATAGACTGGAAGAAGAAAAGTCATGAAGAGTGCTCTTTCTGAGCCTGTATCCTGACCATCTTAACTCCACTTTACCAGTAATAATTTTCATTGTATTGACTTTAATTTTCAAAAGGAACAACTGAATGATTCTCTCTCCCTTCTTTGAGGTCTAATTGTTACTAAATAGAGTCTTCTGACCCCAGATGCCCATTCCAACATCTAAAACCAAGCCAATGCTGCCAAAACATTCTACTGAGTGCATGAAACGTAGTTAATCTGCAATGATGGTAAATATTGTGAACTGGGCAGTTTACCGAGTATGGGCAAATTGAAGATGTATTAAGTGGGTCACCACTGAGCACATATAGTGTGATCCTCCCTGTTCAAGCTTTGTTACTTATTTCTTTATAAAAGCTATAAAATCAGCTCCAGAAGATTGTTGACTATGTTATCTGGCCTGTAGAGTGTACGTGTATGCATACTTGCAGACAGTAAACCCTACTTCATTGGATGAGTAATTTAATGAATTGTTGACTCTAACAAACTGAAAAAAATCTCTTTATCATTCATTATTTAAAAATGTAGACTTCAAGTTGTGTTTGAACATTATCCCACTAAGATAGTTTGAATAAGAAAGGCTCCATAGGTTGATATGTTTAAACACTTAAGGAGTAGCAGTATTTGAAAGGATTAGAAAATGGCTTTGTTGGAGGAAGTGTGTCACTGGCCTTTGAAACATTAAAGCCCAAACCATGTGGAGTGGGTTTTCCTCTTCCTACTGCCTGTGACTAAAGATGTAGAACTCTCAGAACTTGTCCAACAGCGTGACTGCCTGAATATCAGTGTTCCATACAATGATCACAATGGACTAAACCTCTAAAACTGTTAGCAAGTCCCAATTATATGTTTTCTTTTATAAGAGTTGCTGTTGTCTCTTCTCAACAACACTGCTACTGGTACATTTATGTAACTCAAATTAAGTGAGAAGTAAGGGAAATAAATCTGTGCAAAATAAAATGAGGTCCCTATGTTAACCCTTCATGTTAAACAAGAATGTAATAAGCTATAAAGTAACTCTAATAAATAGATTAATATAACTAGTAAAAATAATTGTAATTAATATAAATATAATTAATGCAATTACAATATAGTGTGGTTTAAATATTTAATAGTTACATTTTGAAATTTGCCATTTGATGTCATTGATGGGATCGTTGGTGTATGAAGAATGAATCCACTCAAAGGCACACACACAGAAAGATGGGGTCTGATGAGCCATGAACACTTTGCTGGAACTGCACTGACAAAGCAACAACTGAGAACCTCAGTGTTCATTAAGCACTGCATAGAGAGAGGGAATTTTGTAGCCTTCATAGGTTATCTCTGTAGGAGAGCAGTCTCAGGCTGTAAACACCTGGAGGAGAAAGCTACAGCTATTAATCTTTGCGTACATGCTCAATAATTCCTCCATACTCACACTGCACATACTGTCAACATTTACATTTGAATCAGAAGAAGCCTTTGGCATCCTTCTAAGTCTCATCTCAGGGGAAAGACTTCACCATTCCCATGGGTCTATGGCATTAGTCCTTGACAGGACTACCAATGTAAACAGCTCACAGTCACTCAGGACTTTAATCTTTAAATGTTGACTCAGGGCTTTCAAAGCTCTCCACAATTTTATTTACTTTATTTTCATTTGCCCTTTCACTTAAAGAGACTTAGCTAAGAGAACTGGGTATTTTACTAGCGACAATGCTATTATGTCAGAAGTTGAATAAAACTTCGTAGAATATATATTAAAAAAATAAAACAGGCCTATCAATTTGAATGAATTTCCCTAAGCTTTTGGGTAAATAAAGGAAAAGGAAGGAAATTGGAATGGTTTTCTATGAACTCTCCAAAAAAGGCTTAAAATTTAATCTTCCTTAATACCTATAAAAGTGTAAGAATAGAAAAAAACATAAGAGATTAAAAGTTATAAAGTTCAAAGATGGTTTATACAGACATTCTGGATATGGTTGCATTATATATTAAGTGCTGTATCGTATATTCAGAGATTTAACCACAAAGACTCTATTAGTAGCTATCAGAGTGTAGTATGAGACCAGCATACAAACATAATATTATTTAGAAACTTAAAGAAATGTAGATTTCCAGACCACATAGAAGTGCTGCATCCAACAATGTGATGGAGAGCAAAATGTAAACTATTAATTATCTGTCTATATGCTAAGAAGGAATAACAATTGGAGAAAGATAATGCTACCATGGAAATCTTTCATGTCTGTAGATGTGAATATGAAGCTTCATGTTCTATAGTCATGAAGTTCTCACAGACCCAACTTCCATGATTGTTATTTACATACACGGAATCCTGCCATACTGACAGTGTGAACTTATTCCACTTGATAAAATATATTAAATCATGACAGCCAAATCAAGTCTTATGTGAAGATTTCACATAAGATATAAAAATGAAAATGAACCACAATTGAATAAAATAACTGAGTTGCAAAACACCTATTGTATTTTTCTCCTCATTAATAATCCTGCATTAATTCAAAGTAAGTTCACCCTTGATCATGTGTCTTTGAATGAACTCTATTTAATATCAATAATCTGACTTATATACTTTATCAAAACAGAGCATTTTGGTGTCCATGCATTCTTTTGTTGAAAATTTCTTATTTATAACTTATTGTGCTAAAAAGTTAAAGATCTGACAGCAAAGCATTAACCTAATTGCAAATTGTATTGCTATCAGTTATTACAACATTGTATTTTCTGTTGTTCTGTAACACTTTGAATCCATAAGATAAAAGAAAATTGATGGGTCAGAGTACTTGATCTTTTATAGTTTTGTTCTGTTCTTGTGTTAGTTTGGTTCTGTGCTTGTCATAGTCATCCTAAAACAAGGGCTGGCTATGATGCTATAATTGACACTAAAATGTCACTGTGAATAGTGTGTGTGTGTGTGTGTGTGTGTGTGTGTGTGTGATGACTGATGAAAAGCAATCATATATTGATGATTTCACAATGTGTGCTTTATCTGGCTTAAAAAATATCTCAAGGGCACACTATTTTTTAATTTTATTTATTTATTTATTTATTTATTTATTTATTTATTTATTTTAAGCTCCAGATTTTATTCCCGTCCTGCTCTACCCTCTTATTGTTCCACATCTCATACCTCCTCCACACCCCCACTGTCTCCTCATCCTCCACCCCACCAGACCGCTAAACTCCCTGGAGCCTCCAGTCTCTTGAGGGTTAGGTGCATCTTCTCTGATTAAAACCAGACTGGGCAGTCCTCTGCTGTATATGTGTTGGGGGCCTCATATTAGCTGTTGTATGCTGCCTGGTTGGTGGTCAAGTGTCTGAGAGATCTCAGAGGTCCAGGTTAATTGAGACTGCTGGTCCTCCAACAAGGTTTCCCTCCTCCTCAGCTTCTTCTAACTTTCCCCTAATTCAACCACAGGGGTCAGCAGCTTCTCTTCCATTGGTTGGGTGCAAATATCTGCATCTGATTCTTTCAGCTGCTTGTTGGGTCTTCCAGGGGGCAGTTATGAAAGATCCCTTTTTGTGAGTGCTCCATAACCTCAGTAATAATGTCAGGTTTGGGGGCCTCCCCTTGACCTGGATCCTACACTGAGCCTGTCCTGGACCTTCTTTTCCTCAGGCTCCTCTCCACTTCCATCCCTGCAGTTCTTTCAGACAGGAACAACTATGGGTCAGAGTTTTGACTGTGGGATGGCAACCCCATCCCTCATTTGATTCCCTGTCTTTCTGCTGGAGGTAGGCTCTATAATTTCCCTCTCCTCAATGTAGGGACTTTCATCTAAGGTCCCTCAATTTGAGTCCAGAGAGTCTCTCACCTCCCAGGTCTCTGGTACATTCTGGAGGATCCCCCCACAACCTCCTACCTCCACAAGTTGCCTGTTTTCATTCTTTTTACTGGCCCTTAGGGCTTCATTCCTTTTCCCTAACCCAATACCAGATCATGTTCCCCTTTTTCCCAATCCCCTTTCCCTCCCAAGTCCCTCTCTCCCTCTATCTTTCCCCCTTTGTGGTTGCTTTCTTCTTCCTCCCAAGTTGGACTGAGTCTGTTCTAGGATTTGTAAGCATATTCAGAATTTTTTCTATATTTCTTATTCATTCATTTTTTTATTTACTTGTGTTGGGCCTCAGATTTTGTTTTTTGTTCTTGATGTCATCTAGTCTTAACTTATTTTTACATTAGTATATTGACATACTTTGTATATAATCAACTTGTAATGGTTTGAAAATTGACTGTTCATATTTTGTCACATTTGTTTGCTTGTTTATTGAGATAGGCTAATAAATAAAAATTTAAGCTGTTTTCCCCTTGCTATGTAGCTCAGCCTTGGTCACAACTCATGATTTTGACTGTGTCAAATTCTTGTGTTTTAGATTTGGTCCATTATGCCTTGCTATGGCAGGTTTCAGTATCAGAAACTCAATTAACTTCTTATGTATTCATATATACTAAATTGTCTTTTGTTGCTATCCCTTGAGGCAAAATTGTTCCTCATATCCAGTTTAATTTATATATAAATAAAATTATATAATTATATATATATATATATATTTAATAAATATATATTTATATATATAACAAAATATATATATGCCTCTAATTTTTAAAGTCAGTGGATAACGTTCTTTCATATTATGTTCTTCTTTAACACATCTGGAATTTCATTTGCTGTTATTTTAAGATAGAGACTAATTACATTTTCTTCCTTCTACTTTCTGGTAATGATCATAGAGTGTTAAAAAACCTGTCACATATGTTAATGTACACTAGATATGTTTCACCAAAGACAAGCACTAAAACTAAAAACAATCCTGGAGAAGATACAAAAGAGAAACATCTAAATAAACCAGAGCTGTGACTCTTCAAAGAAAGTTTACTGAAAAACTTAGGCAAACTAAATAAAATAAGCAATCTGTGGAATAGCAAGAAGACTTTTATATTCTAGAAATGGGAACTGATTAATGGGGAAAGACAGTTTACTTTTACTTGGAGTTATAAGACAAGCTTTGTATTGGGTACTTATCTTCAAAATGATTCAATGATTGTAGTTCCTACAATAGAATTACAATTCCTACATGGAAATCGTCCATGATTCTTCATATAGGACTGATAGAATGAAGCTTATTTGAGGACTTGTTAGAAGCTTTTCACATGCGCTGACAATTGAAATTAAGCTGTATAAGGATAGCCTTCATCATATATCAGGTAGCAGGGTTTAAGTCACATGGCACGAGTCCTTTGCTTATGTTTAGCTGCATAATTAAACAGTATCTGAAAATATATCCTGAATTCTTCCTTGTGTTATACTGTGTGTGTGTGTGTGTGTGTGTGTGTGTGTGTGTGTGTGCATGTGTGTGTGTGTGTGTGTGTGTGTGTGTGTGTGTGTGTGTGTGTCCAGGAAACTGCTCATGAAGGGACGGGTAAGCAAACACAAGAACAAATTTTTAGTGTAAGCCAGAGATTACTCTCCAGTACTTTCTTATTTGCTTTTGACTTTAGCTTTTGGGACAAGGTCTTTTGCTGAGGCTGGAGCTGACCAACTCAGCTAGAGTGGCTAAACAATGAGTTCTAGGGATCTCTTAGTCTTCCTCTCCTCTCTCATTAGGCCCTATAAGCATCTTCTGATGTATCTGGCTTTCTTACACGGGTCTTCTTACATGGACTAATGAGAACTTGATGTTGCGACTTGATGGCAGACAACTTTAATGATGGAATCATCTCCTCAACACACTTTTATTATGCTTGTATTTCATTGACCCATTTTTTTATTTTATTTTATTTTATTTTATTTTATTTTACTTTATGGAAAAATATGATTTCCTCATACATTATATCCTGATTATAGTTCCCTTCTCTTTACTCCTCACAGTTCCTTTCCGCGGCACCCCAGTTCTACTTCCTTTCTGTCTCTCATTAGAAAAGAACAGGCTTCTAAGAGATAAGAACCTAAGGGGCTACAAACCTGTCAACTCCTTGAGTCCTCTCTCTAGCTCTTTTATTGGGGACCCTGTGCTCAGTCCAATGGATGGCTGTGAGCCTCTACTTCTGTATTAGTCAGGTACTGTCAAAGTCTCTCAGGAGAGAGCTATATCAGGCTCCTGTTAGCCAGCACTTGCTGTCATCGACAATAGTGTCTGGATTTGATGATTGAATATGAGAAGGATTCCCAGGTGGAGCAGTCTCTGGATTGTCCTTCCTTAGTCTCTACTCCATAGTTACTCTCTACAACTCCTTCCATTTTGTTCCCCCTTTTAAGAAGGTATGAAGTATCCACACTTTGGTCTTCCTTCGTCTTGACTTTCTAATGGTTTGTGGTTTGTACATTGTGTATTCCGATCTTCTAGGCTAATATCCACTTATCAGAGAATGTATACCATGTGTGTTCTGTTGTGATTGGGTTACCTCACTCAGACGATATTCTCCAGATCCATCCATTTCCCTAAGAATTTCATAAATTCATAGTTTTTAATAGCTGAGTAGTACTCCATTGTGTGGATGTACCACATTTTCTGTATCTATTCCTCTTTTGAGGGATATCTGGGTTGTTTCCAGTTTCTGGCTATTATAAATAAGGGTGCTATGAACATAGTGGAGCATGTGTCCTTATTACATGTTGGAGCATATTCTGAGTATATGCCTAGAAATGGTATAGCTGGGTCCTCTGGTGGTACTATGTCCAATTTCCAGAGGAACTGCCAAACTAATTTCCAGAGTGGTTGTACCAGCTTGCAGTCCCACCTGCAATGAAGGAGTGTTCCTCTTTCTCCACAACCTCTCCAGCATCTGCTGTCACATGAGTTCTTTATCCTAACCATTCTAACTAGTGTGAGGTGGAATCTCAGGACAAACAACAATATGAACTAATACCCTCATAGCTCCCAGGGACTATAAACCACCAACCAAAAAGTACACATGGTGGGACTAATGGCTCCAGCTGCATTTGTAGCAGAGGATGGCCAAGTCAGTCATCAATGGGAAGAGAGGCCCTTGACCCTGTAAAGGTTCTATTCCCCATTGTAGGGGAATGCCAGGCACAGGAAGTAGGAGAGGATGGGTTGGTGAGCAGGGGGAGGGCGGAGGGAAAAAGAGATTTTTTTGTTTGTTTTCCTCTTTGTTTTTTATTTTTATTTTTATTTTTCTTGGAGGGAAAATTGGGAAATGAGATATCATATGACATGTAAATTAAGAAAATATCTAATTAAAAAAGAGATAAGAATCAAACATAACAAAATAAAATACAATAAGATTAGACAAATCTATTGTATAAAAATTGGAAAAGACAACAGAGCAGACAAAAAGAATTCCAAGACCAGGCACAAGACTTACTTGTTCACATAGCAGGAGTCCCATAAAAAAAATACAAGGCTAATAGCTATAATATATATGCAGAGGGCCTGATACACATCCATGTAGGCACTATGCTTCCCGCTTCAGTGTTTGTGGGCTCATATGTGCCTTCTTTAGCTGATTCAGAGGACCTTGTTCTGGTATTCTCCATCACCTCTGGTTCGTAAAGCCTTTCTGCTTCTTCTTCCTTGGTATTCCTCGTGTCTGAAGTAAGGGACTGGATGGTGACTTCCAATTTACATTCTCTATGTAACGTCTGGCTGTAGGTCTCTGCATCTGTTCCTATCTGCTGCTGGAGGAAGCCTCTTTAATGAAGACTAGATAAAACATTGATCTAAAATTATTAAAGAATATCATTAGGAATCATTGCTGGTGAGAGTGCAAACTTATACACCACTATGGAAATCAATATAATGGTTCCTCAGAAGGGACTTGGTCTACCTCAAGAACGAGCTATCCCACCCTTGGGCATATACCCAAGAGATGTTCTGTTCTACCAAAAGGACACTTGTTCAATCATGTTCCTTGTGAGTTTATTTGCAAGCAAATGGATGTAACTAGGAAAACAAAATCCTGAGTGAGGTAACCCAAACTCAGAAAGATGAATATGATATGTACTTATAACTGTATATTAGCTGTTATGTAAATGATAACCAACCTACAATCTACAGACCCAGAAAGATTAGATAAAGAGGAGGTATCTACAGGGGATGTAGGGATGTCTGTTTGTGGAGGAAATAGATAGATTCATCGGTAGACTCGGGGATGGTGGGGATAGGATGGATATCAGATAGATGGAGCCATGGAGTGCTGAGTGAAACAATTGAAACTAGAGAGCATTTAAAGAATAATGTGGCAACCTTGTGGAGGGAAAATTTCCTGGACTCATGAAGGTGATCCTAATGAACACTTATTGGGGATACAGAGTCTGAACTCGTCATTTCTTATAGCCAGGCAAAGCTTCCAGTGGATGGTCAGAGTTGCAATCTATTGAGTTGTTTGTCAAAGGTGTCCTAAGGAAATCTCCAGACAACCCAGGTTGTTACTAAGACAAAAAGTTGCTTACCTCAAATTGACAGCATAACCTCACAGCTGAGGACATCATCTAAGAATACAGTACAAACATCAAGAAGTTGAGCTGGTGCCTCCATGGAGGCCTAATCTTTATGGTGCAGAAAAAACTTCTGCAGTCTACTAAAACAAAAATGAGGACTCGAAACCAACTACAAGATATTTGACCTACAATCTGTCTGCCTGAGAAATAAGCTAGGACAGTAGTGGCACAGAACTGGTGGGAGTAGCCAACCAATGTGTGATTTGACATAAGGCTCATTCCACGAAAGCGAACTCTTACCTGAACTGCTTGGGTAAACAAGAAACAGAGACCAGATAGGCCAGGGACATAGAGTAAAAACAAACAGTATTGATCACATGTACCAATATCTATAAAGGAGAACGGCCTATTTTATAGTATACTTTGATTAAAAGTCCAAAATTTTAGTATGATATATCAGTATATTAATTACAATTTGAGATGATACAGAAAATGATATGAACTTTTACTATAAGTAAATTGGTAGGCACACATGAATCCTGATACATAGGACACTTAACTCCATGTTTTAATGACTGACTGTTTTCTGCCACCTTTACTGAAAGTTATTCAAAAAGAGAAAGCTGAGTTTTTCCACTTAGTAAATAATTGGAAAATAAAGTCTAATGTTTGAGGAAGTAGTAATTGTGATGAGATTTCTGATAAGAAATAATGGTATTTTCTAAATTGCTTAGTATCACACAGTAGATAAAGATTTTAACACTTTCATTAGGAAAATGAAATATCACTTATAAGGGTGACATTTTCAATAACAAGTAGGAATTATCCCATGGCTATGCTACCATCCTATGATTAAACTTCTTATTTTCATTGACCAATAAAACCAGCTATTAGTCTGAGCCAAAAGGCTGTAAAATTTCCTCAGTATTTGGCCTAATTCTGTTTACTACTATCAAGAGTTATTGACCCAAGAATTTAGAATAATATTTATTTTAAAAAATAAAAGTATATGAACTCATAAAAACACAGACTCCTGCAAGCCTTTCATGGCAATGAAGCTTAAATTTCAAGGGATGGGAGATTGGATACTGTAATGAGGAGTGTTGTTCATGGAAAATTGATATAGGGAACCCAGGGTCAACTTTGCTTTATTTTAAGGGTGAGTTACTAAACTTCATAGTGTGGAGAGAATATCATGGACACACCAGGAAATGAGAAACTGTAGTTTGTGTGTGATTTACTAAACACCCATCATAACAAAGATAAAAGATTAAAGTATGTCTAAAAGAGAAGGACTATGAGGTTGCTTTGTAGTTCTGGATACATGGCAAATGCGTAAGAAACTGTAGGTGATGATTTTACATATTCTATATATAGTTAAATATAGTTTGTGGCTTCAGGTAGTGCAGTGGAAGACTACATGCTTAGCATGATGAAGCTTTGGGATCCTTTCCCAGTATTCTCTCACAATGTGTATTTCAATTAGCCAGCATGAAATACAGCTGTAGAGTAACTATTCTACATATTTTATACCTTAGTATTTCCCTGTCTGTTGAGTCTCTCATTTATTGACAATGTAAAAGAGACAAATAGGAAGAATTGAAATATAAATAGGATATTATTAATATGTTTATTAAAAATAATCAACACATGAACCTCAGGAAAACACTGGACTCTATAATCAACTGTGTGATAAACAGGTATAATTTCCCATAATGTTCACATTTTTATCTTTAAAATGATAATGACACCATAATCTACATCCCTTTGAGGATGCATGGGAACAAACCTTGTAGGGTAGATTCTAAGCAAAGCCAGCTTTTGGAGTAGAAACTCACAAAGGACAGAAAAGGCCCTCCTGTATTGTTTGATGAGGGCTTACTGAGCTAGGTCACAGTCAACCCTGCACAGTGCCACTGGGAATTTGTGCAAAACTTAGCAGGAAAAAAGAGCATTTTTTGTTGTTTGGCTGTGATTTGATTAATGAAGAAAGCACAGGACCAAAACACTGCTATTGTAACAGAAATCTCAGAAAGAAATTATCAGAGCAGCTAAAGAGAGTTGGGGGTCAGTGGTATCCTCTCATCCTGGAAGGACAAGTATTATAAGTTTCTTTTTTTTATTAGATATTTTCTTTATTTACATTTCAAATGATATCTCCTTTCCCAGTTTCCCCTCTGGAAAAGCAAAAAACAAACACACACACACAAAAAAAGCAAAAACAAAAAGAACTGTTCCCTCCCCCTCCCCCTGCTCACCAACCCACACTCTCCTGCTTCCTGACCCTGGCATTCCCCTACACTGGGGTATAGAACCTTCACAGGACCAAGGGCCTCTCCTCTCATTGATGACCGACTAGGTCATCCTCTGCTATACATATGCTGCTGGAGCCATGGGTCCCACCACGTGTACTCTTTGGTTGGTGGTTTAGATTCTGAGAGCTCTGAGGGTACGAGTTAGTTCATTTTGTTGTTTGTCTTAAGGGCCTGCAAACCCTTCAGCTCCCTGGGTACTTGCTCTAGCTCCTTCTTTGGGGACCCTGTACTTAGTCCAATGGATGGCTGTGAGCCTCTACTTCTGTGTTAGTTGGGTACTGTCAGAGCTTCTCAGAAGACAGCTATATCAGGCTCCTGTCAGGCAGCACTTGCTGGCATCCACAATAATGTCTGGATTTGATGGTTGAATATGGGAAGGATTCTCAGGTGGAGCCTCTGGATTGTCCTTCCTTCAGTCTCTGCTCCATAGTTAATCTCTGCAACTTCTTCCATGGGTATTTTGTTCCCCCTTCTAAAAAGGAATGAAGTATCCACACTTGGTCTTCCTTCTTCTTGACTTTCTTGTGGTTTGTGGACTGAAACTAATAGAAAAGAAAGTGGGGGAAAGCCTCCAGCACATGGGCACAGGGGGAAATTTCCTGAACAGAATTCCAATAGCTGATTATCTAAGATCAAGAATTGACAAATGGGACCTCATAAAATTACAAAGCTTCTTTAAGGCAAAGGATACTGTCAATAGGACAAAATGGCAACCAACAGATTGGGAAAAGAATTTTACCAATCCTATATCCGATAGAGGGCTAATATCCAATGTATACAAAGAACTCAAGAAGTTAGACTCTAGAGAACCAAATAATTCTATTAAAAAATGGGGTACAGAGCTAAACAAAGAATTCTCAACTGAGGAATAAAGAAAGGCTGAGAAGCACCTAAAGAAATGTTCAACATCCTTGGTTATCAGGAAAATGAAAATCAAAACAACCCCGAGATTCCACCTCATACCAGTCAGAATGGCTGAGATCAAAAACTCAGGTGACAGCAGATGCTGGTGAGGTTTTGGAGAAAAAGGAACATTCCTTCATTGCTGGTGGGATTGAAAGCTGGTATAACTAGTCTAGAAGTCAGTTTGGCAGTTCCTCAGGAAACTGGACATACTACCAGAGGATCCAGCTATACCACTCCTGGGCAAATACTCAGAAGATGCTTCAACATATAATAAGGACACATGCTCCGCTATGTTCAGAGCAGCCTTATTTATAATAGCCAGAAACTGGAAACAACCCAGATGTGCCTCAACAGAGGAATGGATACAGAAATTGTGGTATATCTACAGAATGGAGTACTACTCAGCTATTAACAATGAATTCATGAAATGTTTAGGGAAATGGATAGACCTGGAGAATATCATCCTGAGAGAGGTATATGTGATTGTAAGGTAACCCAATCACAGAAAAACACACATGGTATGCACTCTCTGATAAGTGGATATTATCCCAGAAGCATTATAAATGTCAAATCAACTTGCTGATATCAGGCAATTTGAAGAAAGCTCTGAGGTCATTTAACAACATTGTTGGTATAATGGATGAAGATTCAACCATTTATAACGTGGTAAGGGCTAGACAAAGCATATCTATTTGACTATGGCCACGTGCAAGAATTGAAAGAATCATGTAGATGTGAATAACTTTCCACTATATACTTACGTTTGCATTTGTGTCATTTATAGATGGCTGAAGTTAGCTATGGATCTGATCATTAATTATGATGATTCTCTTGGTTATTAGAATAAGAGAGTGTGATTTGCAGATCTGAATTCTAAACTGGGTTAAAACTTAGCTGTCTTGAAAAATGTAATATTCTTTAATAGCCCTCAACAATTCTCATAGGCTCAGATTTATATGGTTGTAGCTACTATTATTCACAAACACGAGGGTATCAGCACTCACAACTAAACTTGTAGGTAAAAAGAAGAATGTGGAAGCTAGGTCAATGGAATGTAAGATACTAGTACACTAATAATACATTCCAGTTATTTAAAATCTAACAAATATTTCTACTAAAAACTGTTTGGAGTATCTATTTATGGACACTTTTAACACTATTTTGAATCAAAGTAATTACCCAAATTTCTGTTCAATGCTTTAATAACTTGACACCAGTCTTTATACCTAAAGAAAATTGTCATTCTGTCTAGAGCTCCCTGGCTGTCTTGGGTAAATACTATGTAGAGGAAAACATGAAAGGAATGGATCTGCTAACTCTTAACTGGTCCTGTGCGGACAGAGGAAAGGTCCATCCTGAATGCTCATTGCAAAATATGCTTATTTGTACTTAAAATTCATATGAAAGATTAAAGTCCCTATAGCCCTGTTCCTAGTTTAAATGCTGCACTCACTATAGACAGTCACTATTGTGATGCTTCTTTGCATGCAATTTCATGGAATTTGCATAAAAATACAAGCAAATTTACAAATGTATTTCCTTCTTAAAGACAAAGACACCTTTCATTACTTATAAATTTATATTTGAAAGAGTTAACTTATAAATTAAAATAAAATGCTCACTGATGTGATTGGTTGTTCAGGTGTGTATCATTCGGATTATTCAAAGGGACACATTGCTGAAGCTGGAGGGGGTGTTACAAAATAACATCTAAAGACACAGAGTTCAAAGTGAAGGGAAGAGACTTTAGGTCCCAAGAACTCCTGAAGGTCATGGCTTCTATCATCTAAGAAGACTAACGCGGCACTTCAGCATCACACTGAGGACCAGACTTAACAAGGAGGCATGTCTAGAGTCTTCCAGATGCAAGCTACAAGCATCTGCATGGAGTTTGTGTTTTAGGTTTGAAAGTGCTGATGCTGGCACCCAGGGATGCGAGTTAAGTGCTCCACTACTGAAACATGTCCAGCATAACATGCCCTTTTTTTAAAAAAATGTAGTTCAATTGGAAGAAGATTTGTATCTCTGATGCTTGAACTTATTTTACTTAACCTTTTTTTTCCCTCCATGCCACTGATCACAAGAATGTTTATCTTAGTACTTTCTGGCCTGCCATTTAAGCACATCTAAAAATACAATTATTCAGGGATGTAATTTTAGGTGACTGCTACTCCTGACATTATTTATTTGTATGATTTATTATATAGAAGACATCAGACAATATCGTTTGCTCAATGTATAAACAGAAAATTATAAGCAGAATGAGAATTGGTGGGTCATAGGCAGATATATTTGTATATTCTCTTTATAAAAGAGTGATGTGGAATGTCTACTGAAATATCTGGAAAATCCCAGAAATTGTTGTTGTTTCAACTTATCTGAGTTTTCAGGTTTTGTCTAAATGTTATTTGTTTTGAAATAATTCTTTTTTATTAGATATTTTCTTTATTTACATGTCATACAGTATCTCCTTTCCCAGTTTCCCCTCCAAAACAAAAACAAAAACAAAAACAAAAACAAAAAACAAAAAACAAAAAACAAACCCCTGTTCCCTCCCCCTTGAAATAATTCTTAAGCAAATTAAAAATACTTTCAGAATAGAAAATAAGTTAAAATGATAATGTTCAAAGAAGACAAATCCTTAGCACTAAAAAATAATTAAAACCAGATTATAACAAATTTGCAAAAAAGAGCTACATATGTAAATAAACCATGTTCAAGGCTTATGCTTCTCAATGAGTTTCTATACAGTTGGAGGAGCCATTCTGTACCTGTATCTTCATAGTGCATTTTATACTTACATTTTAGAATGCATTTTTATATACTTATTCTCCATCACCACAACAGATTAACAACAGAAAAACTTCCTCTATAGCCTCTTTAAAATCCATAGTGTTCAAGACTGAAAATGAATATCTGTCACTAAAGTTAATACAGTGGCAGATTTCAGAGCCAAGAGCACCAAGTGATGAATTTTAAGTTGTAAACATAATAGCTTGCAAACTGCATATTTCTTATGGATAAAATATCTGAAAATCAACTTTGAGGTAAATTGGTACAAAAGATGAATTAAGTTTGAGTGTAATATGTAGCAAATAATTAGCTTTATTTTCCCCAAAAGATATAAATGACTTCCACTACAAGTCATAATAAGTAACACCTTAAAATAGAAAATTTTAGAGAAGTTGGAAATTAAATAAAACTGTGGTGAATATATTTTTATGATTGAGTATAATTTAAGAAAAAAAAAATTTTTTTTTGGTATTTTCTAGACAGGGTTTCTCTGTGTAGCCCTGGCTGTCCTGGAACTCACTCTGTAGACCAGGCTGGCCTTGAACCCAGAAATCTGCCTGCCTCTGCCTCCCAGGCTCTGGGATTAAAGGAGTGTGCCACCAACACCCAGTGAAGTTTCTTAAATTAGAGAATAAATACAATAGTCACTAAGAGAATAGAGCCAAACAAGGCATTTATTAAAATCAAATGATGTAATATGACATGTATTATGTGATCATAAATTTTTAAAAATTACCACACTAAAAGGAAGTATTAACATGGTATACACTCACTGATAAGTGGATATTAGCCCAAAAGCTTGGAATACCCAAGATACAATTCACAGACCACATGAAGCTCAAGAAGAAAGACCAAAGTGTGAGTAATTTGGTGCTTTTTAGAAAGGGGAACAAAATACTCACAGAAGCAAATATGGAGACAAAGTGTGGAGCAGAGTCTGAAGGAAAGGCCATCCAGAGACAGTCCCACCTGGGGAATCACTAAATGCAGACACTATTGTGAAGGCCAACAAGTGTATGCTGACAGGAGCCTGATATAGCTGTCTCCTGACAGGCTCTGCCAGAGCCTGACAAATACAGAATCAAATGCTCGCAGCCAACTATTGGACTGAGCACAGGGTCCCCAATGAGGTCCCCAGTGGAGGAGTTAGAAAAAAGACTGAAGGAGCTGAACGGGTTTGCAACCCCATAGAAAGAACAATAGTATCAACCAACCAGACCCCCATAGAGCTCCCAAGGACTATACCATCAACCAAGGAGTACACATAGAGAGGCCCATGGCTCTAGTCGCATATGTAGCAGAGGATGGCCTTTTCAGGCATCAGTGGGAGGAGAGAACCTTGGTCCTGTGAAGGCTTGATACCCCAGTATAGGGAAATTTGAGGGCAGGGAGGCAGGAGTGGGTGGGGGGAGGAGAGATGGGATAGAGGGTTTCCTGGGGGGGTGGTAACCAGGAAAGGGGAAAACATTTGAAATGTAAATAAAGGAAATATCCAAGAAAAAAAGGCTATACTCCTTCTCAATCAGAAAAAGTAAAGTAAAAGGATGTATTGTGTCGTAATGATAAGTATAGTTCAGAAATATGTCAATAATGAAAATATGACGTTAAATTACTGTCACAAAGTTGAAGAAAAACAAATTACAGATGAATCAAACTCTGAAAACATGCTGAACACACAACAAATACATTCTCACCACTAAGAATTCTCAATCAAGAGCTTAACGTGGAAAATAACAATGGACAAGCTAAAGTAGGCAGGGGAAGCCCATGAAATGACCAACATACACAAAAGACTACAAGCAACCAAGGAGTGCTGAGAACTGAAGAGATTGATTTTCTTCCCTAGGGAAGGGAATAACAGCTAGTTATCCAGTAACAAATGGTCATACCTGAAAACATTCATACAAGTAACATTATATTAAATGAGGACATAGTATTTATTTTTTAAGAAATATATAAATGTGTATATAATATATGGATGATACATATACAAATATATACACAAATTCATGACCTCTATTTGTGTATGTGTGTGTGTGTGCGTGTGTGCGTGCGTGTATGTGTGTGTGTGTGTGTGTGTGTGTGTGTGTTCAGGTAAGAACAGTTAATGAAAACAGAGGCCATGAATTTGAATTTGAAGAGAGCATTGGAGGCAGGAATAGAAGTGGAGAATGATGTATTGTAGTATAATCTCAAAGAAATAAAAGAAATAGTTAAAACATTGAGATGACAATGATGGGGACATGTTGTATAACCATCGAGCTCATAGTTGATAGAAAGAAGTGCCAGAAAGCCTAAGAATAGAAAGAGCATTGAGATACCTCCAGTTTAAACACTGTGGGAAATATAAGGAAAGTTTAATATCCTTGAAAATCAAGATACCTGTGACTCCACACAAGCTATGCGTCTTAGAACTGTTGTTGAATATTTAGAACATTGCTCCGTTTCAATTTATATTTTAAATATCCTGGCAAAAGCAATTTATGGGACAAAAGGTTTACATAACTCCCAGTTTAAGACATTTCATAGAATTTTAAGAAGAGAAATCCTCAAAGTGAAAAGGAGATATTGAGCCCTGATGCTTGGCTCCTTTCTGCCATTCCTGACAAAGGCATGCTTTTTTGATCTCTCTTCTGCATAGAACTTCCATCTAAAACCAGGTGCATAGGACAAGGAAGAGATAATTGAGAGGGAGAAAGCCATTCCTTTTCTAACTTTTTTTTTAATGGAAAGCTCACTTATATAGTCCAAGTGTGCTTGCACACTTTGCAAGTTGTCTCTTAATTTGTTCAAAGTGTATTCCAAAATGACTGCTTTCTTGTCACATTTGGATGTATGAAGAAGTAATTGTTATGTAATTTAAAGTTACTGACTGCATTTTACTTTTTTATTTTTTAATTCTATTTGTAGACCACAGGATCCTTGTCTGTCCTTCACTGAATCCTCTATGTGAAAACTATAAGCAAAGATAATGACCTCCAGTAAATATCCACTGAATAGGAATGGGTAAGTGAAACTTCCCTAATTATGTAGTTCAGTGGGACTCTCTGAGGAAGGACTTTGTTGAACTGGTTACAATTTACACACACCTAGTATAGGTGTTCTTACACTAAGATGGAGAGAACAAAGAAGTTCATTCATTGCACCTCCATGACTTCTGACTAGTCTTCAAATCTCCTTTATCCAATTGCAGCACAAATTTAGATGCTGAGGAGAATTATCTGCAAAGTTTTTGAAAATCATCCGCACCTGGGTCTCATCAAAATTCAGATTTAGCTATTTTGGAACAGATTCTGGTCATTAATATTTATGCAAAGACAATCAGGGAATTAAATGTGATGTCAGAGCTGAGAAATCCTCCCAAAGGCAGGGAGTATTCCATGTAATACTTGAACAGAATTTCTAATAGTAAACTGGGAAAAGAGATAGTGTATAGGAAATAGAATAAAAGTAGATGGAAGTACTATGGTTGTAAATTATCAAACTAGTTTGGATCTCAAATTATTTATAAGGTATCTAAAGTTTGTTACAGGGAAATACTTTGGAATGTTTTTATGTTGATTCAAAAGCTAAGTATCTTCTCTTTAGGATAAGCAGAAGGTTTTTATTTTAAAATCATTTTATTAGTTTTTATTAGTTTCATAAAATTTTCATGCAATTTATTTCTATCATACTTATCTTCATCTAACTCCTTCAGCATCCACTCTGTTATCACTAATCATATATATTGTGTTCTACCCTCCACAGAAAAATTATCTCATCATGTATAATTTGTTCTCACCATTCTTTGATGGGTGGTATTCAACTGAAGTATGGCCTACCTATGAGGACCACACCTTTAAACAGACAAGCAGATAGCCAATTCCAAACAAACTTAATGGTATTTTTTATTTATGGAGGTTTTTCTTTTTCTTGCCTTGCCTTGCCTTGCCTTGTCTTGTCTTGTCTTGTCTTGTCTTGTCTTGTCTTGTCTTGTCTTGTCTTGTCTTGTCTTGCCTTGTCTTGTCTTGTCTTTTTATGTGATGGGAGGAATTTCTTTTCTTATTTGGTGTTCTATAGGCTTCTTGTATGTTGATGGGCATCTCTTTTTTAGGTTAGGGAAGTTTCCTTCTATAATTTTGTTGAAGATATTTACTGGCCTTTTAAGGGAATCTTTGCTCCCTTCTATACCTACTATCCTTAGGTTTGGTCTTCTCATTGTGTCTTTGATTTCCAGAATGTTTTGGGTTGGGTTCTCCTTGCATTTTGCATTTTCTTTGACTGTTATATCAATGTTTTCTAGATTCTCTCTTCTATCTCTTGTATTCTGTTGGTGATGCTTATATCTAAGACTCCTGATCTCTTTCCTAAGTTTTCTATCTCCAGAGTTGTCTCTGTTTTTGATTTCTTTATTCTTTCTATTTCCATTTTTAGATCTTGGATGGTTTTGTTCAATTCTTTCACCCGTTTGGTTGTGTTTTCCTGTAATTCTTTAAGGGATTTTTGTGTTTCCTCTTTAAGGGCTTCTACCTGATTACCTGTGTTCTGGATGTTTTAAACACGACTTTTGCTTTTCAAGTGTGGTGGAGTAGCCAGGGCTTGATATGGTGAGAGAACTGAGTTCTGATGATGCCACACTTGGTTTCTGTTGCTTAGGTTCTTGTCCTTGCCTCTTGCCAGCTGGTTATCTCTGGGTTTAGTTGGTTTTGCTGTCTGTGACTGGAACTTGTCCCTCCTTTGAACCAATTAACCGGTGATCTTAGGTGTGTCATCATTTGTGGGAGACAAGTTCTCTTTGGGCTGGATTTGGGTGTGGAGAGCTCTGTCACAGCATTAGCTCCCGGGTGCTGATTCAAAACCAGAAGGATGCTGTGCCTGGCTCTTTAGCTGTTTGTGTGCCCTGTGGGCTCTTGGCGGATCCCTCTTTGGGCCGTTATTGGAGCACAAGTAGTGGTCTCACCTGTGAGCTTAGAAGTGACAGCACTCCAGGGGTACCAGCTCTCTCCAGGCAGGAATTGGGTATGGAGGGCTGTGGGACAGTCTTAGCTCTGGACGCAGATGGAGACCAGAAGGGTCTTTGTTAAATGGTTAAACATGTTTTCTTACTAATAAGAAGGTTATTGCATTTTATACTTAAATATTTCAAAGTCTATTTTGACTGTATTTTTAGTTTTACTTCTATACTTACAAAAATTCTTTTGTGTCATAGGAATTTGTCAGAGAGGCATTTACTTTGATAGGATGATATATAAAGTATCTAGAAAATATTTCTATTACATGCCAAATATTTTACTACTAATGACAGTTTATGGAACACAGGAAAACTTTTCCTGTGGTCTCTACCATTATTGCTCTTTGAGGACATAGAATGAATTTCAAAGAGTCAGTGTTTGCTATTGGCAATTTTCTTTAACTTGTGGTTTGGAATACATTTTACATTTGCATTACTAATCTTGTATTTGTAGTTAAATTGTTTCTCCCTCAATATTATTGCATGATTTTATTCTTAGTGTAGTTAATAAAGAATGTAAGAGAGGCTGACTTAATAATGTTAATTCTTTAAGTGCAGAAAGCTACCAGAATAAATATTAGATGTTTTCTTATTCTCACAAGAAAAGATTAGCTAAATTCAACCATTTCCTTAAAGCTTGATGAAGAGTAATTTTTATGTAGACTGCATACCATATATAGCTTTATTTTATACACTAGTGATGATCTGCCTTGAGAAAAAAGAATGAAAGTTTTATAGCTTTCTAGCCCCTTTTTTAAGTTCAGTATGTATCCTAGCCATCCATTAGTAGCATACAATCAGTAAAACCAAATTACTGGGAACTAGTAATATAAAATGCGAGAGTCCCAGATGTTCCTGAGTTTGGTAGTGACTCAGTGATTTCTAAGAACTGCTTCTCTGAGTGGATGCAAGATAAGCAAAATAGTGTTTGTATGTCTGGTAGGTGGTAGATGGGGAAAATGTTAGAAATGTAGTTACTTCATTAAGCATTAGCTAAAGGAAAACCCTAAAATATATCAAGAAGATATTAAGCAGTAATTAATACATTTCAGTATTTTTGTGATTCAAAATAATTTCATAGACTTGAAATTTTAGTATATTGGAGGCATTAATTTCTCCCTAAATTCATCTTTCAAATACAGGTTTAAATAAGGAAGGGAAGATAGAGAGCTTTTTTGTATATGACATTGCATTTTGCATGGCTTTATTTTCAAAATTCAATTTTTTTACTCAAAAACTAAATAGAAAAATACATAAAAAATAATATTTTGTACAAATAACAACAACAACAAAACCCCAACCAAATTGGGTTTCCATAAGCTGGGTTGCCATAAGCTGGGATGCCAGCAAGTAGAATGTCACATAGAGGGGCAGAAACAGAATAAAAATTCCTTCTTAAATACAGTACTCAGGTTTACACATTTAACTTAACATAAAACAAATCTTAGAAGTACTAAATAGTAAATAATAAATGATATTGAGTAGCAATGAAAATCTGTGTCTGGGCATGTATGTGTGCGTTTGTGTATGTGCTTAGCAGAACTGAGCAAATGAGTAGAGCAATTGTTGCATAAAGACAGAGTGTCTCATATAAATAACAAACCACTAAATATTAGCTCCGTAAGTAAGTAGGTTTGTTTCAGGGACTTAGATTTTACTCCATTGATCACCCTTTCTGTTCATGTATCAATATCATACAGTTTTTGTCAGTATTGCTGTATAGTTCAGCTTGAGGTCACAGTTGGTGATACCACCAAAAGTGCTTTTATTGTTCATATTTGTTTTAGCTATCCTGATTTTTTTTAAAGAATTGTTTTGGAATTTTGATGGGAATTACAATGAATCCGTAAATTGCTTTTGGTAAGATGCTGATTTTCACTACAATAATTCTACCTATCCATGAGCTTGGGGGATCTTTCCATCTTCTGGTATCAGTTTCTTTCTTCAGCAACTTGAAGCTCTTGCCATATATATCTTTCACTTGTTTGGTTAGTTATAGCAAGATCAATGGAGCATGGAATCTCAAGAGACCATCTTTTAGAGCCAGACAAGAACCTCAGTGGATTGATAGGAGACCAACACATTTATAAAAGCTTTGACCCAAAATGTATTCTGTCTTCAAGAAATGCAGGGACAGGGGATGGAACAGAGACTGAGGGAATGGACAACCAATAACCAGCCCAATTTAAGACCCATTCCACAGGCAAGCACTAATCCCTAACACTATTAATGATGCTCTGCTATGCTTGCAGACAGGAGTCTAGCTTGGCTGTCCTCTGTGAGGCTACACTGAGCAGGTAACTCAGATAGATGCATACATCCACACCCAAACAGTGGATGGAGCTTGAGGACTCTTATGGAATTGTTGGGGAAAGGACTGAGGGTGCAGAAGGGGATAGGAAGTCCATAGGAAGACTAAGAGCGTCAACTACCCTGGGCACCTGGAACACTCAGAAACTGAACCCCCAAGAGAAAAGCATATATGGGATGGATCTAGCCCTCCCCCCGGCCACTCTCATATGGTGCATGGCTTTCTCTTTATGTGGGTCCTGAACAACTGGAGTGGGGACTATTCCAAAAGCTGTTGCCTGTCTGTGGGTCTGTGGGATATATTCTTCTAATTGGACTTCCTTGTCTGGCCTCATTGAGAGATGTGCCTGATTTTTCAGAGATTTGAATTGCCGGGGACTGGGAGGGGGATACCTATGGGGTCCCCTACCCTCTCAGAGGAGAAAAGTGGGGTGTAAAGTGAATAAAGCAAAACAAAAAAACAAAGAACACAACCCCATTAGCTCCTGTATCCTCATGAGAAATAACATGATATGGAATGAAAGAAGATGTCAAATTATTCAACAATACTCAATCAAAAAAGAGACATCCTAAAAAGCATATGGTTTATATATGTGTGTGCAAAAAATATGCACATATAAGTGAACCTAACACCTATTTGTAAAGAACTGTCCCTTGTGAAAAAGAAGTGATGGACTCTTCCCAGTCTTCAAGATTAGAGTAAGGAAATTAGAAATTGTAGATTATTTTTTAATGTCAGATAAAGTAAGGAATGTTTAAAAGTATTGTAGTGTGAGTACTTGCACAAGATCTATACACATGTGCGTGTGCATGCGCGCACACACACACACACACACACACACA
>JADRCD010206824.1:0-38574 GCA_019843815.1 Montemys delectorum
TGTGCACACTACACATACACACACCACACACATATCATATATACACATGATATATATAAAATATATCATAATATATATAAAATAATAATATAAATATATTTAAATATATAAAATAATAATATAACATATATATGCCATATCCACATATAACAACACACATACTCATACCACATTACCACACATATACCATACACACACTACAATATCATAATAAAAACATGAGCTGGAGAGATGGCTCAGAGGTTAAGAGCACTGACTGTTCTTCCAGAGGTTCTGAGTTCAATTCTCAGCAACCACATGGTGGCTCATAACCATCTGTAATGAGATAAGTAATAACATCTATAATAATCTTCTGGCCTTCAGGCATACATGTAACCAGAGTTTTCGATACATAATAAATAAATCTTTGGAGCTAGAGAGATAGCTCAGTGGTTAAGAGCACTGACTGCTCTTCCAGAGGTCCTGAGTTCAATCCCCAGTGTGTCTGAAGACAGCTATAGTGTACATAAAATAAATAAATCTTTAAAAAAAACATACCATACACATACCATACAGACATACAATAACACACATACTCATACACCACCACCACCACACACACAAGAGCATCATCATCATCATCATCATCATCATCATCATCATCATCATCATAAAAGATAAAGGTTATTTCCAGACAAATGTGTCAGTAATAGCCAATGACTATAAATAAACCCCGAGTGCCCCAGCAATATGGCTAGGAGCTGAATCTACCCGTGCTGAGGAGATCTGAGCACCTGTAGAAAGAACAGTGTGGCATTCGGCACACCATCACTAATGTGGAGAGAAAGCACAGATGGAAGGTACTAGGCACATGACTGTCTCTGTAGAGTTCATGTTGGAAAAACCACTTTGGGTGGTTGGTGAGGGAGCTTGGGGACTGAAGCTGCCTGACTCCTGATGTAGAAGCAGATCTCATGGGTTGGCACCTGTACTTGACAAATACTTACTTTGCCTATGTGTATCCTGCTTTACCAGAGGCCTCCTAGCAAGATGTCCTGTGTTTACCCACCACACTGCTCTCTCCACAGATTGATGAACAGTGCGAGCTGAAAGCTATCGAGAGAGAAAAGACCGTCGCAGCTCTGCCGCCCAGGGAAGCGTGCAAATGCAGCAAAGAGGAATTGGCCAGAGCCTTCCATGTAAGAACTTTGTAACTGTGTCTTTTTTTTAAAAAAAAAAAAAAATTTTTAAAGATTTATCTATGTTGTATATGTGAGTACACTGTCACTGTCTTCAGACACACCAGAAGAGGGCATCCCATCCCATTACAGAGCCACTGTGTAGTTGCTGGGAATTGAGCTCAGGACCTCTGGAAGAGCAGTCAGTGCTCTTAACCACTGAGCCTTCTCTGCAGCCCTGTAACTGTGTCTATTCCTTTTATCATTGTTGTGACAAACACACCTCCCAAGAGCAGCTTACAGGAGGGTCTATGCTGACTCACCATTCCAGGTATATTACAAACTTAGAGACAGCTGTGGGGCAGCTGGTCACACTGCATCTGCAGCAGGGAAGCAGAGAGAGATAGATGCTGATGCTCAACTGGGCCTCCCACTCATGGGATGGTGCCACCTACATTCAGGGTGGGTCCTACCTCAGTTAGATCTCGTTGGAAATGCATAGACATATGTCCAGAAGTGTTTTTATGGGGGACTCCAAGTCCTGTCAAGTTAACAAGATGAGCCAGCATGCCTCCAATATCATCGTGAGATACTTTGTAGATTGAGACACCGTGAGTTGTTGATTCCAGTTTCTACACAAAATCTCAGCAGCACCAGCCCCCTCAGCCCCTGTTAGAGGTCAAGAGTTCTTCCACCCATGGCTCCTTTGGCAATGATGAGAACAGAGACCAGCACAGATAGGAAACTGCTCAGCCCAGCTTCCTCCAGCCCCTTGTCATTGGGGCTCAAACTCTCCACGCCTACCTCTCACTCTTCATCTTTTATGGCATGGAGATACCAGTTACAGACATCAAATTCTCAGGAGTGTCTGAGGGACTCAGAATTTGTGAGCAGTGTAGGAGAGGCCCCAACCCTAGCGTAAGAGTCCAACCTCTGGGGCCACAGGATATCTTTAGCTTATGTTACTTGGAACACCAGGCAGACTGGTGACACCTGTGTGTGCGCACATGTGCATGCATGTTTGTGTGTGTACGTGCATGATGGTATGTTGTGTACATGCACATATGTATGAATTGCATGTGTGTACATGGGTGTGTGTGCGTGCATATATGTATTACATGGGCAGATGTGTACCTGTGCGTGGGTATTGGGATGTATGTAAGTGTGCGTGTATGGGGATTTGTGGGCATAGATGCCCAGTGTCTGCTTCCTCTTTGGGGTAGATAGGCCATGGCACACCAAGCTGGACTGGAAGGAGGGAAGCTTAGCCGGGTGTGGGTGAGCGCAGTACAGGATCATGGTAAATAGTGAGTGTGTAGGCAATGAACAACACCTGGGAACAGCTTGGGAGAATTGAGGGGTTGTTATTTATGCCCCATGGGGAGGCAGTTAGGGTCTCTGGGGCAAGGTTTGTGTGGCCTTGTACCATTGGCCAGGACAGGGGTATTTGACAATGCTTGACGTCTACAGACTCAGGGGCTGGAGAGTGTATGTGTGGGGAGGGGAACCTTATAAGGCCAAACAAGGAAAGAAGCCTGGAAACTGGCAGAGTAATAACTTCTTATGAGAGATGATGGTGGGATGGTGGGGGAGCCAGGTTTATGGTGTCAGGTTGGGAGGTGGGAGATAGCCAATTCCTGGCTGTACTGGCTAGTTTTGTGTGTCAACTTGACACAGGCTGGAGTTATCACAGAGAAGTGAGCTTCAGTTGAGGAAGTGCCTCCATGAGACCCAGCTATGGGGAATTTTCTCAATTAGTGATCAAGGGGGGTAGGCCCCTCGTGGTTGGTGCCATCCCTGGGCTAGAAGTCTTGGGTTCTATAAGAGAGCAGGCTGAGCAAGCCAGGGAAAGCAAGCCAGTAAGAAACATCCCTCCATGACCTCTGCATCAGCTCCTGCTTCCTGACCTGCTTGAGTTCCAGTCCCGACTTCCTATGGTGATAAACAGCAATATAAAAGTAAGCTGAATAAACCCTTTCCTCCCCAACTTGCTTCTTGGTCATGATGTTTGTGCAGGAATAGAAACCCTGACTAAGACACTGGCATTCTCTTGTTTGAGGTATTCAGGGTTGAAGCTCTCTCAACCTTCCTCTGCAACCCTAGGCCATTAGGGTTTCACAGCCCCTCCCGTTTGTTTGTTTTATAAAGGAGCAGTACCATCACAGTCAACATCTATGTTGGGAATGGCTTAAGACTGCACCAGAACCTGACTGGCAGTGATTTTTGCCTCCTGATTGGCCTGTAGCCCATATGAAATGAAAGTTTGTGTCAACAGTAATGAAGATATATTTTTGGCAACTAAATTGGGGGATGTGGGTGGCATCGATTTGCCAGAGGGCATCGGATTTGGTGGGACCCGTGGTCTGTAACGAAGGGGTGGGGATAAGACAGGCGGAAGAGGAACCTGCTTTTAGTATCCTCTGAAGCTGAGCAAGAGGAAGGTGGGGAAATGGGCGTGAAGCCCTTTTAGTGTGTGTGTGTGTGTGTGTGTGTGTGTGTGTGTGTGTGAGAGAGAGAGAGAGAGAGAGAGAGAGAGAGAGAGAGAGAGAGAGAGAGAGAGAGAGAGTGAATAGAACCAGTCCAATTGTTTAAGAGAAGTCGTAAATGCTCCCGTGGAGGCAACCTGCTCAGTGAGGACATTTCCCTTAGATATGAGACCTGGCAGAAAGTTATGGGATCTTATGTGCTGGATGTGCAGGGGAGAGGCCCTCCCTTCAGTGTCTTCTCCTGCAGGGACAAGCCCATTTTCCTAGCCCTCTCCCTGCCCCCCCAGAAGATGCTGGCTCTCACCAGGCACCTGTGACTTTGCTCTTTGGTCCCCACTGGGCCTGGCAGTTGTGTACTCACATTCCTATCTCCATTTAGGTGGACCTGGACAGTGGCCTGTCAGAATTTGCAGTGGCCCAGCGCAGGCTGGTCCATGGCTGGAATGAGTTTGTCACTGATAACACTGAGCCTGTGTGGAAGAAATACCTGGATCAGGTAAGGGCTGGACATCCTTCTCTGTGGTCACTCAGGGCACTGGCCAGGAAGGGTAGGCCAAGCATTCATTCTTTAAATATTGATCCTGGGTGTCCTTGGACAGGTTGCACCTGGGGTGTGGGATGAATATGTTTCAAGATAAACAGTTTTGTCCTTTTGGATGCTCTGAGTCCCCGGGAGGAACCCTACATAGGTGACTAAAGATATAGGTGGCCATAACCCTTACTAGCAATCATGGGCACTAGGGACAGTTGCCACACGCCAGGCACCATGCCAAATGGTAAGTAAACAAGTAGTGTCAATTTATTTTATCATCCCCCTAAAGCCATTTGCAAAGGGGTGGGGGAGTGCAGCAGAGAAACAGGAAGCCTTCCCCATGGCACACAGATTTGCCAGAGGAAGCAAAGAAAGACACAGGATATCCTGGCAAATGAGCATTTCAGAAGACCAAGAAACAATTAAGAAGGAGTGTGCCTTGAGAAACTATAAAAGTGAAGCTATTGTCAGGCTGGAGAGAAGATTCGGCCAGTAAAGTGGTTTTTGCCATATGAGCACAAGGTGTTTGGCGTCCAGAATAAACTCAGTTTAAAGTTGAATTTGGTGCTGTGTGGTTGAAATCCTAGTACCAGGGAGGTGGAGACTGGTGGATCCAGCCAGCCTAGCCTACTTAGCAAGTTCCAGGCTAGTAAAAGATAACAAACACACACACACACACACACACACACACACACACGCACGCGCGCACACGCACATAGGGCAGGCAGAGACACAACACAGACACATTCCTACAGTTCTGAACTTCAAGTTTACCTGCTCATCTTGGGTACAGGAGCCCAAAGTCACCCAGCAGAAGGCTGTGATGCTGAGGTCATTTATACCCCTGAAGCTTGTCCCTGGCTACCAGCCCATCTTAGCTGATGAGCTCAGCACTGGCCTGGTGCTGGCGGATAGTCAAATGCATAGCCACCTTTAGGGAAAGGGGAATGACCACAGCTGCCTGTTCTGGTCTAGAAGTCTGTATTTTTCCCCCCAACCCAGTGCCAATTCCAGTAACCAGGCAGAGATCTTCAACACCTAAGACTTCTAGACAATCACTCTCCCTTCCTCCTTCCTCCATTTCTCATTCCAGGCCAGGCCTCCTCTCTTCCTGTTTGTAGACTCTAGGGCTGCCCCTAGGCTGCAGCCGCCCTCTGATTGGGTCTATGTTTAAAGCTTTCTTGATTGGTTGGTCCAAGAATCAATCACAGTTCAGGAATCGTCCTCTTCTGGTGAGCTTCACTACCCATTTCTCAGTGCCCTGTATTAACGCTTTTGGCACCCAAACTGGTTTATAGGCACTGGGGTGGATCTGGCCAAACCCAGAAGAGTCGTTGTCCAGGCAGTAGAGGCTACCGGAAGTTAGAGCTTAAGGATGGAGGCTCAGCCCAGCCAGGGTGCAGGCAGCTCTGCCCCATTGGCTTTCTGCTAGGTGCTCACCCTGTCTTCCTCTGGAGCCCTCTGCTTGTACACTGAAGGCTCCCTGCAACACTTCTCAGAACCCCCGTAGCAAAGCCTCTCTCCGTCTCTTTCATGGGCTAAGGTCCAGCTCACATATCTCCTTCCTCTATAAATTCAAGGACACACCTACAGAAAGTGGCTGGAGTTTATGGTCCTATGGGCACATAGCTTCTCTCTGTACATCCTGCATATATTCACCCCTCCCTTACATACACTAAACTGCTAGGAGGCAGCCATGGAGATACCCTCCTTTATGTCATCTTCTGTGACCAGCAGACAGGCTGCTGAGTCTCAGAAAGGGTATGAACTCATAGCTTTGGGTGGCTAGTCCCCTTCAATGGCTTGTGACGATCTTTGGAACATGGTGGGGTCTGGAGAAGAGACGTCTGTATCCTATGACATTGCTCTTACGGAGCACACTACAGCCATCTGGATCAATCTATTTGTGTATTTTGGAGGAGGTCTTGGCCTTTGTGGGGATCAGGTACCTTCTCTTTGTCCCCACCCTATGTTTCTCAGACCCAATTCCAGAACTTGAAAGCATCCCACTGTGTGGTGGGATTCTCTTTGAAGGACCAGCTCATTCCCATCCCTTCCCATCCCTCCTCCCTACAGCTCTGGCAAGGAGGAGGAGAAACTTCTGCTGGGTCAGGATCCATTTCTGAAGCTGCACAGCCAATGTTTCTCCATTCCACCAATACCAAATACCAATTGTATCAGCCTGGTTCCATGGGCAGTGGCCACTTATTGAGCCCTGGACAAGCTACTCTCATGCCATCATTCCAAAGAACCAGAAGCAATAGGATATGGAGACTCTTACATGGAATCCCAACACTCAAGAGCTGTGAGTTCTGGGTCAGCCTGTGCTAGAGAGTGAGATGCTGACCCAGAGAACTTTAAGTAGCCAGGCACAGCATGGATGTCTGTGAGCCCAGACACTTGAACTCGAAAAGGACCAAGAATTCAAACCCATCCTTGGCCATAAGGCAAGTCTGAAGGGAGAGTGAGCTAAGGAGACCCTATCTCAAAAACAAAAGAGAAAAAGAAAGAGGGGAGGGCAGGGGAGGGGAGAGGAAAGAAAGACAGACAGATAGACACAGCATTCCTACGTACTAGGAACTAGAGGCTGGGAGAAGTCGGAGGTGGGTCCAGATTGTGAGTCGATGATGGAGACAGGCAGGAAAAAAAGAGAAGATTCCTGAGTTCTTGTCCACCATGCCATACCACGGGAACCTGTGCTGGATCATGAAGACACTGTGGCATCCGGGGTAGGTGAGGCCTATGACCTCAGTACTGTCACCTCCCAGTTGTCAAGTATAAATGGGCTAGTAGGACCAAAGTGTCTTTGTGCCTCTGGTGTGGAAGAGGCATTTGTTAGGGCCGGCTTAGAGCTGCTGCTTGAGCTGCCTCAACGCACCAGGTCCTCCCACAGAGGCTAAATGTGACAGCTCCAGGGGTGATGGTAGGGTTCAGCCCCTTCACATGTCACATCAACACATTGCCGTGCGTCTCACGGGCTGTGGGACCCTGCACTAGGCTATATTTCCTTTTGTACCTTGGCTATTGGGAAGCTCAGAGGCAGAGATATATTTAAGATCTCCCTGATCTCCTTGGCTCTGCCCTCTGATTTTTGGTGTGTTTGTACTTCCTCTCCATTCTCTGTAACATGAGCCATCATGACGTGAAGAATAGACAGATAAAGCACTGATGGAAAGTTCTTTGGAGAGATCTTTGGTACTTCAATGCCTAAGTGACATGGGGTGAATTGTGGGGGTTAAGAGAAACATCACTAGAGTCCCCAGATGTTATCACAGGACCAGAGTGATTGTGGTACACAGGGTTAGGGGTCTATTGTAGCAAGAGAGGAGTGCTTGCTGATGGTAGCCAAGATGGGCATCCACCATGGATCCCAAGAGATCCTTGATGGATAATGGACATGTGGACAGGCAAGACAAAGAACTCAAAGTCAGGGCCAGGTCTGGGTGAAGATAGTGTCAGGATTAGCCCACAAGTCTGTCAAAGATGGACTTACCTACAGAGGAGGAATAATGGTTTGAGCAGGTCCCCTGTATACAAAGGACTGGAAGCCTGCCCTCACATGAAGGTCTGAGCTGCCCAACAGCTGCAGGGAGGAACCTCTGCTGGCTTTTGTGACATTAAAATTCTGTTGTTCATCTTTCAGTTCAGGAACCCCCTGATCCTGCTTCTGCTGGGCTCATCTGCGGTGAGCATCCTCACCAAAGAGTATGAGGATGCCATCAGCATCGCCCTGGTGAGTGACTGGTGGCCTCCACTCCTGGACTGGGATGCTCAGGGCTGGCCATGTCTGCTGCAGCTGTCTTTCAAAAAAAATGATCATAGTTTGCATATGTTAGTATGCATGCATGTGGGAACACATATGTGCACCTGTACAGAGGCTACAGGACAACCTCATTTCTCAGGCACCATTGATCTTGTTCTCTGAGACAGGGTCTCTCACTGGCCCAGAGCTCTCCAAGTAGTTAGGCTGTCTAGCTAATGAGATCCAGGAATCCACCTGCTCTGCCTCCCCAGTGCTGGGGCTGCAGAAATGCACCCCTGCACCTGGCTTTTTACTTGGCTTCTGGGGGTCAAACTAAGCTCTTCACACTCACAAGGCAAGCACTTTACCAATGGAGTCATCTCCTAGCTCTGTGACCAGTTATGGCACAAGATAAAGGGGGAAGGGGCGGGAGTGTACTGTGAGCAAAGTAAGAGAGGGACAGAGTCCACTACTTGCCTTTCTGCCAGCATTGAGAGGTCTGTGTGGCATAGGTGGCCCCAGCATGAAGGGGTCTGCTTGGGGCAGGCTGTTTGCCGTCTTCTTCCCTCCCTGTGAAGTCTGAGTGTTTGTGTTATAAAATGCAGTCGCTGCCTCTCTGCTGAAACCAAATACCGAAAAGAAACTGTCTCAGAAGAGGTTGTTTTGGCTCCAGCTTTAAAAGGGGACACTCCAGCTGGTGGTGAAGGTGTGGCTGTGGTGGTGGGATGGATACACACACACCACACACACACACACACACACACACACACACACGTTTTTCTTAATCAGGGTTTGTATTCCTGCACAAAACATCATGGCCAACAAGCAAGTTAAAGAGGAAAGGGTTTATTCAGGTTACACTTCCACGTTGCTGTTCATCACCAAAGGAAGTCAGGACTAGAACTCACACAGGATAGGAACATGGAGGCAGGGGCTGATGCAGAGGCCATGGAGGAATGCTTCTTTCTGGCTTGCTTCCCTTGGCTTGCTTAGCCTGCTTTCTTATAGAACCCAAGACTACCAGCCCAGGGATGGCACCACCCACAATGGGATAGTCCCTCCTGGCTTGATCACTAATTGAGAAAATGCCTTACAGCTGGATCTCATGGAGGCACTTCCTCAAGGGAGGCTCCTTTCTCTGTGACAACTCCAGCTTGTGTTATGTAACAAAACCATCATATATATACATATATATATATATACACACATTTATATTTTAATATGTATATATAAAACATATATAATATATATATATATATTATATAGTATATAAAGGCCTTGGATCACAGGCTGCACCACCCAGCTTAGAGCGCAGTGTGCTCATAGCCGCTGAGCCCCAGCAGTGAAGCCAGTAGGGCTCGCAGTTAGGCTCACATTCCCCCTCCTGGTACCCTGTCTTCCAGGCGGTTCTCATCGTGGTGACTGTTGGCTTCATCCAGGTGCGTACATCCCGAGTCCCATCTGGGTGGAGCAACTGGGCCGTGGTGGGAATTTGTTGGGGTTCCCACCCTTGAACAGCACATCCGATGTGCTTCCTGCCAGGAATACAGGTCGGAGAAGTCTCTGGAAGAGCTCACCAAGCTGGTACCTCCGGAGTGCAACTGGTAAGTCAGGGCCTCCATGGAGTCCGTGGTCCACGGAAGGAGCTGTTGAACATGCTGATGGGTCTGACAGATGCTTGGCCAGTGCTGTCACCTTCATGGTGTGACAAGGGGAGAGCTGTCCTGGTCTCACTTTGGGCGAGGAGACCTGGTACCTGCCCTGGTTGTGGCTTGCTGTGTGACCATAGACAGGAGGCTCCACCTCTCTGGGCATCTGCTCTGGCATCAGGGCCTAACTTGTCTTAGCAGGAGGTTGGGGGAAGAGCCTGGAAAGTAAAGTGGAGACCTGAGTTTTGCCTGAAGAGAGGGGCCCAGAGTGCCAAGATGAGGTTAAGCTAAGTAACAGGCCCAGCCGCAGAGCACACGGTATGGCTTTGGCATGGCTGTATATGCAGGGCAGTCCTAGTCTCTGTTCTATTGTTGTGAAGAGATACCATGGCCAAGGCAACTTATAAAGGAGGAGATTGTTGGGGTTCACTGTTTCAGAAGGGGGCGTTCATAATCATTGTGGCAGGGAGCATGGCTGCAGGGCAGGTAGGCATGGCACAGGAGTAGAGGCTGAGAGCTTACATCTGAGACACTGAGAAAACAACAACAAGGGGGTAGGAGAGGCGGAGGGGGAGGGGGAGAGGGAGAAGGGGAGGGAGAGGGGGAGAGGGGGAGGGAGAGGGAGAATTCGTGCTAGACAGCAGAGTGGGATGGTGAGGGCTTTTGGAAATCCCTCAGCAACACACCTCCTCCAACAAGGCCACACCTCCTCCAACAAAGCCATACATCCTCCCACAAGGCCACACCTCCTCCCACAAGGCCACACCTCCTCCAGCAAGGCCACACCTCCTCCAACAAAGCCACACCTCTTCCAACAAGACCACACCTCTTCCAACAAGACCACACCTGTAACCTGAGACCAAGCATTCAAACCTATGAGACTCTTGGGAGCCATTCTCATTTGAACTACCACAAGGGTGTTCTCTCTCTAATTGGATCAGCAGCTCTGGGCAGGTGGTTGCCTCTTGCCTACCCACATGTTGCTCCTCTGCCATTTCTGTTCCCAGCTCCTATCAATGATGTTCAAAAAGGAAGATAACAAAATCAACAAAAGCACCCATCTATCCTTCATGGCCCTTCAACCTCATGCAATATGCATCCATAGAAACTTCTAGAAGTATTGTCTAACCCGCTCTATACAGTGTGGCATCACTAGTCATGGTTTCTAATAACTCTCAATGTGCCTGACTGAGGAGCCGGGGTCCTCATTTTCTGTCCTTTTATTTGATTTTATTAAAGTGAGCGTGAAGGTGAGTTGGGATGCTTGGACAGAGAAGAATCTGGATGCATTAGGGACCAACTACATTTTTTTTTTTAACATTTACTTATTTGTGTGTATCTGTATCCATGTAACATGCTGTGGTATGTGTAAGGTCAGAAGACAACTTGGGGGAGCCATTTCTCTCCTGCCATGGGCTTCTAGGGGTCAAACTTAGGTAGTCAGGCTTGACTCTGAGGAGCCATCATCCGGCTCTGGGGCCAGCTTTTAAGGGCATCATGTAGATCTCACAAACTAGCCCCAGAACTGAGGTGGCTCAGAAAAGACCTATTCTCTGCCCACCCATGGAGCTGGCTGAGGGCCTCACATGTGGCAGGGTTCCTCAGTACCTTCGCTGCTCAAAATGAAGACTAGACTACCCATGTGGCCTGAGATGTTAGGAGACTCGGACACTCAGCTCACCTCTGAGCCTGCCCAGAGGTTTTCAGGAACACCCATGCCATGAGTTGGGGCTTTAGGTGGGAAGCAAGCCTCATGGGTCATGGGTCTGGCTGGTCTCCCAAGGTACCAGCAGTTATGAGGTGTGTTTGAGACAGACAGACAGACACAGAGAAGCAGACAGATGCAAGACAGAGGAAAGGGGCACCATCAGGATGGAGAGGGAGATATGGACCCATAGGTAGGATAAACCTTCCAGAAGCTGCAAGGGACAATGACCATCTGGGTTCACTGGTTGGAGAATGAGGCCGTCGGAAACCCAGGCAGGTGACGTCATCAGCTGAGCAGACAGAAATGAGTGATCTACGATGATGGCCGGACTTTAAGCTTAAATACCAAGTCTTGACCTTTCCGTAGTTGGGTGCATTACCAATAGCCCCAGAGGCCAGTTCAGAGACAGTTTCCCTTTCAAAGCAAGGCCAAGGACCCGATGAGATGCTCAGCAATGAGATCATCCTGGTGGGAGGAGTGGGAGGACTGTCAGCCTCCAAGAGCTCGGTCTCCTCTCATGAGCAGAGACAGGGTCGTGAGCTAAGAGGCAGGATAACTGGGAAAGCAGCAGGTGTTCACTACTTCCCAAAGCCCAAACCATCAAACCAACAAAAACCAAGGGGTGTGGCAGTGATGGGATGGGGGTGGGGGGAACAAGGACAGCTATGAGCATCACCAGGAGGCCCTGACAGGACACTGGAGGCACGGAGGACACTGGAGGAAGCACCCACGGAGCAGCAGGAGTGAGCCTGATGTTCTTGGCCACAAAGAATGGAAAACTTGATTGCACAGGACACAAGGAATTGATATCATAGCGTAGCAAGGGATCAGAGTGGGGGGTGGGGGGGGTGTTGATTGACGTGGTGCCACGGCTTGGTCTTGCCTCCTCCCTCTGACTGGCTTCCCTAGAGGTACCAAGATGGCTGCCACAGCTCTAGCCATCACGGTCACAAACATATAAAGGTCCCACTGAGGAGACTGTGTGTACAGGGCAAGGAAACCTTTCTCACAGGTTCCAGCCAACACCTCGTCTCTAAGCCTTTCACAGGCAAAGATGGAACCACTCTGATGACTATACCCAGGTACGGCCCACTTGCTAAATAAACAGGCGGCTATAGAGAAGGAAGGGAGGCCTAAGCAAAGTCAAGTCTCCTGCCAGGAGGAAGGGTTCCTACCCCACCTGCCAAGGTCTACAAAGACTCAAGACCACGAAAGGGGGTGTGTTTAAGGGCTGAGTGGAACCAGGAGTAGTAGGACGTGGGTCAGATGGCAGATTTTTATGAGGATTGCCTCCACGGATGGAGGGTTTGAAGCAGGAGGGAGCTTGTCCTAACTCTCTCGAGCTGCTGAGCTAGGGAAACTAGAAGAGAAGACATTTGCATGAAGCCTGTGCCCAGGCAGTCATAGGTGACCATGCACTGAGGAGAGCCAGGTTTCCCAAGCATTGAAGCTGCCCCTCCTTCCCACCCACCCCCACCCCAGCCACCCCGCCACCCCAGATGACACCCTTCCTTCCTGGCCTCCAAGCCAGGGCAGTATGTTCTCTCAGTATCAAAGTGTATTTTCCCAGATTGGAGGACATAGACTAGATCGCCTCTCCTGACTGAACCTTCCAGAGGCAGTAGCTCCATTTCTCAGGAGACCCAGGGTCTCTCTGTAGCCATTATGCCTTCCCAAAGTATTTTGAGATACAAGAGTTTAAAAAGTAGGACTGAAAAGTCTCGAGAGTTTGCCTGCAATCAAAATTCCAAGTCGATCTATTCATCTAGTTGTCAGAGGGGGTGAAAACGGGGGTCACCATGCTGTCTCCTCTCCCACGCAGCCTGAGAGATGGCAAGCTCCGGCACATGCTTGCACGAGACCTGGTTCCAGGAGACATTGTGTCCTTGTCCATGGGAGACCGGATCCCTGCTGACATCCGACTCACCGAGGTGAGAACCACTTGACACCGTAGCCTGCGTATAGTAGCATAATAGCTGGTCCTTGATGAACCTTCAGTGCGGGCACAAGACCCCCAAATCTACCATTATCAAGCAGCTTATTCTTCTAAGAACGGAGGTTCCTCTGGCTGTGTGGCAGCTTCCATTCCAGTTTGTTACTCATAATCAACAATGGTCCAAAAATATTAGTAATTGTCTTCTCTCTTGAGGGGAGGGGGGGACAGAGAGACAGACAGATGGAGACAGAGAGACCATTTATTATAATCTGTTCTTTCAGTTGGGTATCCTCTAGGGAGCTGGGAACACAGTCCCATGGCTGGGGAGCGGGGGCAGCCAGCACAGGCCTAGCACATCTTGGTTGTGTGGGGTTTTGTGCATTATGTGTGCCAGCTCGTGTGTGTGCATACGAGCATGGAGGCTTCTGAACTACCTTGGGTGTCATTTCTCAGACACTGTGCCTTGAGCTCAGAGCTTGCGAAGTAGCCTCACCTGGCTGAACAGTTAGCCCCACAAACCCGCCTGTCTCTGTTTCCCTAGGTCTGGGATTTCCATTGGACACTGCTGCCATGGCAGCAGCTGCCGACCACCACCACTACTTGTCGTCCTCCTCCTTCCTTTCTCCTCTTCCTCCCCTCCCTCTTCCTCTTCTTCCTCCTCTCCTCTCTCCTCCCCCTTCTCCTCCCCATCCTCCTCTTCATCATTGTCTTCTCTCTTTTCTTCCCACATGGGTCTGGGACTCAGATCAGGTCTTTGTACTAGCAAGGCAAACATTTTACCAACTAAATTATCTCCCCACCCAGTGTACGTGATTTACAGAGCAGATCGCAATGGCAAAATCATCCAGGGCAGAACTGGGGTAGGCTATGGGCTGTTTCATAACAAGGATGGAAATTGAGGCAGAGAACCATCAAGTGAGCAGAGGTCTGGCTTGGCGACTCTGGTGGTGCTGTCTCCTCTCCTACCTTGAAGGTGCAGAGTTACCGTCTAGTAGAACCACACATAGGGCTGTGTGAGATGATGCTCCATTCTGGAGAAAGGATTGGGTGGCAGTCATGTGAGTGACAGCTTCTCCCAAGAATGGGTGAGTACTGCTTAGGCTCTGAGTGAGATGGATGGCTGAGAGATTTATCCATGGGGTTCTGAGGGTGAGGAGCTCTTTCTGCTGCAAGTGTTCTTGGGAGGTAAAGAGGCAGAGCCATGAGAGAGGCTGCACATGAGCCTGATTTTGAACTCAGCGCCGAAAATGCCAAGTGTGTAAGTAACCTGGAGCTCTCTGCTTACCCGCTTTGAGCCTCAGTTTCTTTAAATGTAACACTGGAGGTGATAACAGCCTGGGGCAGTTAGGATTAAGTAGCTTCAAGGACACAGCACTGAGGAAACACTGGCTGGCTCTTAAGACATATCAGACGTTTGTCCAGACTGCTATCAGGACCAGATAATTCACCACCTGTCATAGCCTAGGTATTGGCGAGTGATTTAAGCTTATGTAGCCCTAAGTAGAAGCCCCCTCAGGCTTCTAGATCAGTTTAAGCATCACCCTGACTGCAGCTACTGGCTCACGCAGCCTCATATTCATTTCAGTAGCACCTGCACGGTTTGTTAATGCAAAGAGGACACCATTGTGCCCCGCACATCTCCCCATCGGCATTTGGCAGCTCCCTGGGACAATCGATAGCTTTGTTTATACACTGCAGAAAACTTTTATCAGTGATTAAGCTCTGAGACGAGGGAGTGGCTGGCCCTGACCAGTGAGTTCTGGGAACAGGAGGTTTCAGAAGCCTCCTGTTCAGGACCCACAATAGCCTGTGCACAGCTACATGGTACCACCCAGCCTTACCGTCTGTCCCCCTGAGTAGGAACAGAGGCAAAAGTTCGTGGCTATTCTTTCCCACTGTGGAGTCTCAAGTGAGGACAATGGAACCGAACTGTCAGAACCTCAAGTAAGCTTTATCAAGAGGTCCTAAGCACTAGGGACAGGATTGCCAGGAAGTGAGCAGGAGCACACAGGTGGCCTGGGAAAGGAAGGAGCCTTTATGAGCCCCATCCTCCAACACAGCCACCTTGGTCACACTGGGGCTGTGTGGACTATGTCCCCAGCTCTGTCTTGGACTCTCCCATGTCTCATTCCCCGAGATTGAGTCCTCCTCACCACAACTCCCTGTTCCTTCTCATTCAGACGCCCTCTCCGAGGCCCCTGGGAAGAGACCAGTGTTTGATGATAGACGGCAAACTGCATGCTTGGCCACCAGAGCCATGTGCACTGTGGTGTAGCCCTCCCTACCAGCTTGTCCTCCTAGTAAAGTTACTGCCATCTTGACTTTGCGCCCTCTGTGACGTCTGCTCACATTGAAACTGCATAAAGGCACATTTGTGAGAGCGTTTCCCCGGTGGTAACACGTGTGGCTGGGTTTACACTTAAGGAGCCTGTCTCTCTTGGAACCTCCTCGTGGTCTATAGGACTGTACAGCCTCCTAAGGTGGTGCGCAGCTTTGAAGCTGAAGCTGAGCTGTTCTTCTTGCTCCTCTCTTGTCTCGCTGACTTTTTATGTCTCTTCTGCCTGCCAGGTGCCAGCAGCTCCTGTAGCAAGCCCCGGGGTCCAAGTAGAGGCAAGGCATGCTCCTCCCTCCTCCCTCCTCCCTCCTTCCTCCTCCCTCCTTCCTCCTCCCTCCTTCCTTCTTTCCCAGCTCTAGAAACCAAGAGCTTCCCAGTGACTGGAGGTACCAGTCCCCTGCATTTCTTATGGCTCTTTCTAACCCTTAGCTCCTTTCTAATCATATGTCCTCCCCAAGCATCTTGGGGTACCATTACCTTTACTCTCTTGGGAGTCAGTATCCGTTCCCCATTGCAGAGTGCCTGTCACACCTGCCAAGTTCCCTCTGCTAAAATGGGAAACACATCTGTAACATTCTGAAGATGGTGACGTCAGTATCTTGGGAAGATCCATTCAGCGGCCCTCCCTTGTACCCACTGCCCTCCAACACTGAGGCGGGGACCCAGGGCCTCGTGCTTGCTGAGCCCACACCAACCACTGAGGGGATACACTCGCGGAGTGACATCTCTTGCCCTCACTAAGACAGGTTTCACTAAGTTGTCCAGGCTGGCTTTGAACTTTTGGTCCTCTTGTCTCAGCCACCCAAGTTCTGGATGGCATACCGGCACTGCCAGCCCCAGCTGACCTATGTTTCTATGTACAGTGCTCTGTGCTGAATGTCAAGAATGACCCTTGGCTCCTGGGTTTACAGCCCAGAGGAACAGGCCTGAGTCTGTCTTTGAGGGTAGTTGTTCAGTGCCTGTTGGGAGAGTCTGATGGAAAGACCTGGGACCCAAGAGCTCAGGCCTCACCTCTGGAGGGCAGGAAGGGCTCTTTGGGGACAACCACTTTGAGGCTGACCTTGAAGGTTAAATGGACAGGGAGTAGCTGTTTTAAACAGGAAAGGCCCAAGCTACAAGACAGGCCTGGCTCCACCCAGAGACACTGCCGTCTCCTCGCAGAGGCCCTAGGTGCTGCTGGGACTGTTTCCCATCGGCCCTTCCCATCCCGAGGTTTCAGCTCAGGTCTGTCCTTCTGCCTGACCTCCTCCCAGGGGCTTTTCTCCCTGCCCTGTGTCTTTACCTGCTGAGCCACCTTACTGGGCCTGTCCCACGCTATTAACAACTCAGTAGCCACACACACATACCCCTGGAGAAGCTCACCCCACATCCAGAGTGGAGCCTTCTGTTACCACAAGGCTCTCACAGTGGTGAAGGATGCTGAGTAATGAGGCAAGCCCAGGTGTTTAGAGAGGCAAAGAAGTGTTCCAGGGAGCAGTTGGAGCCATGTCTTCTGCCGATTCTGACATTGCAAACAGCATTAAACAGGGTTCGAGACTTGCATGTCTTCCTGGAGAGGCCCAGAGCTCCAAGCTTTTCTGAGTCTGGCTTTCCAAGGTTCCTTCCCTGCCTAACATCTGTCAAAGCTGTTGGGTACTGTTCCAATCCTTGAAGCCTCTGAAGGGTGAGAGGGGATCTGAGGATCTCACCTTTGCCCTCCCCAGGTCACAGACCTCCTGGTGGACGAATCCAGCTTCACGGGAGAAGTGGAGCCATGCAGCAAAACAGACAGCCCATTGGCTGGCAGTGGGGATCTCAGCACTTTGAACAACGTGGTCTTCATGGGGACGCTGGTGCAGTGCGGGAAGGGTCAGGTAAACAGAGTCCCAGGGTCCTGCCAGTTATAGCTCCCAGCCCTGCGTTACTGTAGCCTTTTCTCCTCTACACAGGGAGTTGTGATCGGAACTGGGGAACAGTCTCAGTTTGGAGAAGTTTTCAAGATGATGCGGGCAGAAGAGGTGAGAGTTGCGGAGCTGTGGGGCTGCGGGACCTGCGGGGGCTGCAGGGACTGCGGGGCTTTGGGGAAGCAGAAGAAGAGGACAGCAGGGCTGAGGATGGCCAGCCACAGCTTCCATCAGAGTTATCCTAAGCCAGAGTCAGCCCTGCTCCCCTACAGAAAGTTGGAGGGCATGGGATTTGGGAGCATACGTTTCGTTTTTAATTTTAAAACTTAACTTGTGTGCTGGCGAGATAGCTCAGTGGGTAAGGGTACTTGCCACCAAGCCTGATGACTCTCACACAGGAAAAAGAGAACCAACTCCGGAAAGTTAACCTCAGAATTCCATGTGAGCCTCGACATCCTCCCCCCGAAACACAAAAAACAAAAACAAATAAAACTTACTATGTTTATCAAATATCTGTGCATGGTACTCAAGGTCACTCATGGTCCCTCCACCCCTCCTCCTCAACCTGCAGACACCTAAAACTCCGCTGCAGAAGAGCATGGACAAGCTGGGCAAGCAGCTAACGGTCTTTTCCTTTGGCATCATCGGTGAGTGAAGTCGGTTCCTGATGGGTTCTGCAGACCCAGCAGGGCTGTGAGGGTCAAACTTCAGGGGCCCCATGGTGGGTACCATACATTACTGGGTATCTGGGGTTTCTACTGCTGTGAAGAGACATTGTGACCAAGGCAACTCTTAAAAAGGATAACACTTCATTGGATCTGGCTTACAGTTTCAGAGGTTCAGTCCATTATCATCAAAGCAGGAAGCATGGCAGCATCTAGGCAGGCATGGTGCAGGAGGAGCCAAGAGTTCTACATCTTGATTGGAAGGCAGCCAGGGGAACACTGGCTCCCACATGGCTAGGAGGAGGATCTCTAAGCCCACCCCGACAGTGACACACTTCCTCCAACAGGGCCACACCTAATAATGCCACTTCCTGGATCAACCATATTCAAACCACCATACTATTGAAGCTGGGGGTCCCCTTTCTGAGTTCTTAGTCTCATTAATAAAACTTTATTTATTTTATTTTATTTTTTTCAAGACAGGGTTTCTCTGTGTACCCCTGGCTATGTCCTGGAACTCATTCTGTAGACCAGGCTGGCCTGGAACTCATAGAGATTCACTTGCCTCTGCTGCCCAAGTACTGGGATTAAAGGTGTGCACTGCCACCACCACCCAGCAATAAAAGAATTTTAAAATGAGCTTGGAAGAGAGCTTGGGAACATTTTTATTAGAGTTTGAGCGAAAATAATAGAACATCTTTTGGGGAGAAGAAGGGAGGGGGAGAACAGGCGATGTCCATGGCTCTCTAGAGTTAGACCAGAATGCTCTGCCATGGAGGTCAAGAGGCAGTCATATGGAGAAAAAGATGGGGTCAGGGGTGGCTTCACAAGAGAAGCCCAAAGCTCTAGAGAAAACATCCAAAAGAAAGATAGAAAAGAATGGAAAGGAAAAGCTATTTATTTCTCTGGGCTAGGGCTTGTAACCGTGGGCTTTTCTACCTGCGCCCCAGTTCCCGAATAACAACTGGGAGGGTTATTATTATGGAAAAAATGCCCAGGCCATAGCACAGGCTTGTTCCCTGCTAACTTGCAACGTACATTAACCCATTTATACTACTGTATGTCTGCCACGTGGCTAGTTACCTCTTTTCAGTTCATATGTCTGCTTCCTCAGAGGCTGAGTGGGGAATCTTCTCACGCTCCTCTATTTCCCAGAATTCCTCAATCTTCACGCCCCACCCCCGTGGGATGTCCCACCTACTAATCCTGCCTCAGCTTCTTGGCCATTCAGCTCTTTTATGACAGCCGATACTTCCACCCAGTACACAAGAGATTATCCCTACAAGGAGTCAGAAATGGAGCCAACTCATCAGAGTTGCCTGGTGAGGCCCTGTGATATAAGGGCATTTTCCAGGGAGGAAACACGCATTATGTCTTTAAGGGGATAATTATTCCTCCTGCCTCTTTAGAAGGACTTCCGGTGAATCAGACTTCCTAGGGGTGGTCTCTAGCTGGTGATTGACAGACAACTAAGTTAATCCATAAGGGAGGAGACAATGGCATGTGATGTTCTCAACTTTTGAGCAGATCCGAATGCCCTGTCTCTATCAAGAGCCAAAGGTAGAGCCATTAGGAAGGGGCCTATCCTCAGTGGCCTCTCTGGATCCCATAACATTATTGTTAGAGAAAAGACTCCAATAAGGGAAGGTACTTGCTGAGAGCTCAGGTTCTTGTATCCTGGAACAAAGCATTGACCAGAAGCTTGTGAATGGGGAGAGATGTAGAGATATTTTATTCAGGAAGAGAAAGGCATGGTGGACAATGGAGAGGTTAAAAGAGCATCAGACAACAGGGCCCAGACTCCAGGTCTTTCGGTCCTTTTCTTTATTGCTGGAACATCTTGTGAATTTGTTCACTGGGCTCCAGTGGTGACAAAGGCCAATTCCTCCCCACACCTCCAGGGCCCAGCACAATGCCTAGTGCTTAGCAAACATTTGATAACTGAGGGAAGGAGGCAAAGGAGGAAGAGGAAATTTAATCAGGTCCTTAGACCTATTTAAAAAACAGTGACCTTGGGGGGTTGGGGCGTGGCTCTGCGGTAGGGAGCTCGCTGATGTGTGTGTGTGTGTGTGTGTGTGTGTGTGGCTCTGGGATCCATCTCCAACACTGAAAAACAAAACAAAAGCAAGAGAAAGGACCAGAGGCTTACCCTAGCCCTCATAGGAGTAACAGAATACAAATGAGAACAGCCCAGTGTGAACTGGTGACTAGGGTCTTCATCCTAAGCTTGGTGAGACTCTTTCAGGCAGGGAGGGGTGGGGGTGGGGGATGGGTAAAATAAGATTTTATTTTCCAGTAGAATGTGTTTTCTTTAAATAGAAAAGATGGATGGATATGGGTTCTTTCCATTTCTTTTGGTGTTTTATTTTGTTTTGTTTTGTTTTTGTTCATTTGAAACAAGGTCCATGCTGACCTCAAACCCATGGCTATCCTCCTGCTTCAGCCTCCAGAATGCTGGGATGATAAGTATGAGCCACCATGCCTACATACCCAGCATAATTCCTTTGGAACTGTTCTCCCATCTCCCAATTCTGGAGACTGGACCAGGGCTTTGTGCATACGAGGTCACTCTTCTTTTCCAGTTCTGCAGCCTCAAGCACCAGAGGTCACTACTCATTCCTGGGATTTGAGTTCCCTCAGAAAGCCTCTGTCAGCAGCACAATGAGGCACTGGGGACATAGGAGTCCAGACTGATGCTGTCCTGTCTCTCACAGGTCTCCTGATGCTGGTTGGCTGGGTGCAAGGGAAGCCCCTTCTCAGCATGTTCACGATCGGGGTCAGGTATGTGGTCAAGGCTCCCAGGCCCCTTCCCCAGCATAGAGGGTGGCATGCTGCAGGGCTGGCAGGGACAGGGGTTGGGGGGCGGGATACTTCTTGGCCTCGACAAACAGGATCTCCAGTGGCATATGAGAGAGGGCTTACACTGTATAGAACACTCATTCCTCTTTGCTGAGGGCTTGGGTCTATCTAGCTGAGAGAGCCTGGGCCATAAGGTAGCCTGTCTAGATAAGAGTGTGCCCCCAACACAGACAGGGCATGACCTTGTTTATCATTTTCTAGTCACCGAGACAAAACACACGAAGAAAGGAAATAAAGGAGCAACAACTTCTTTTAGCTCAAGGTTTCAAAGGGTTCCCCCCACCCTACGGTCACCTTGCTCCTGTGGTGAGCCAGACACTATAGTGGAAGGTGTAGCTGGCCTGAGATTCTCCTGGCAGCAGAAATCAGGGAGACACGCAGGTGCTCCTGGCTCTCCTCTTTCATTCCATCTAGACCCGTTGGTCTGGCACTGCCTTCATACACTTCCAGTCAATCCTCTTACACCCAGAGGTGTGCTTTACTAATCTCCTGTTAGTCCTCTGTCCAATCAAGCTGACAGTCCAGAGACTCTAAGATAGGCCAGGGCAGAGCCCAGTGATAGACTATCACTGGCATGTGCAAAGCCTTGGGTTCTGTCCTTGAACCACACAAGATCAGCACAATACCTCACCTTGGTTGATGATTTGCCAAGACCTTGTTCTCAGATGAGGCCAGCCATACATCCAGGGTTAGGATCTGGATGAATCCATCAGTCTCTCTGCCTCTGTCTCTCTGTCTCTGACCGGATCTTGTGTAGCCCAGGCTGGCTTTAAACTTCTTATCTAGCTAAGGATGGCCTTGAACTTCTGATACCCTGCATGTACCTGGTATATGCCCTGCTAGGAATTTAGCTCAGGGTTTGGGGTACCCAGGAGTGGGAGCCTGGATCTCCTGATACTAGACAAGAAACAGGAACTGAGCATGTGATCCTAGCTGGTCCTTGCTCAGCTCCAGGAGGTCACACATGCTCCATTTTACAAGTGGGAAAACTGAAACTCAGATTCCATAGCTGCCCATGGCTACAGAATCTGGGAGTGGAGGACAGACTCTGAACCATCCCTCATGGTACAGGATGAGACCCTTCACTTGCTAAGGTTCTGTTCCCACCCTTGGCAGCTGGCAGCCGTCATCAGCCTACAAATATTGACTGAGTGTTGATGGGCTGGCCGTTACATCATCAAAGTACTGACTGAGCCTTGGACCTGGGCCCTCATGGAGTTTTTAGGCTGGAGAAGAAAGTAAATGTAAATGATTTAAGTGTAGGTTAACAATGCAGTTCTGGGGCTGGAGAGATGGCTCAGTGGTTTAAGAGCACTGGCTGCTCATCTAGAGGACCTGGCACCCACATGGCAGCTCACAACTCGACATAGCCCCAATTTTAGGGTGTCTGGTACCTTCACAGGCATACATGCAGGCAAACCACCAATGCACATAAAATAATAAATAAATAAATCTTAACAAGCAATACAGTTACATCTTAGCATCCATGCCGTATGGATGGGAACTGCTGTCCCCATGGGAAATGCTGGCCCCCATGGGAAATGCTGGCCCAGTAGGAAATGCTGTGAGAGAGACTGAGAGGAAGCTAGGAAGGGACCTGGGCCTAGGAAAGTGCCCAGGGATGTGCATTCTGGCATATTGAAAGTAGAGAGTAGAGTAGAGTCAGTTAAGAGAATAAGAGGAGGGAAGCACCAGGCAGGAAGAGATTAGCAGGAGGGGAGCACTAGGCAGGAAGAGATTAGCAGGAGGGGAGCACTAGGCAGGAAGAGAATAGGAGGAGGAGGGGAGCACCAGGCAGGAAGAGAATAGCAGGAAGGGAGCACCACTGACTCAGAAAGTAGAAAAGCAGAAGATCCACTGAGGAAATATTGCAAAAGAAATAAAAGCAGAGAATCATTCTTCTAGAAAGTACCTCAGGCCCTGATGGCCAGAGTGTTATTAAAGATAATTTAAGGAACTTGCTCTTCCTGGTCTCTTCTGATCTTTATTAGTTTGTGGATTATTTTTTTATGCTATGAACATATCCAGGTGTGCACACTACACCCATCTCTTGACATATGGGGGTGTCCCCCTCATAATCTAAAGTAAATGTTTGCTTAGCTGGTCTATCCAGCCCGGGCCATAAAACCAAGGAAATTGGCTTTACTATCACCATGGAAACTGACACCCCCCACCCCTCCAACCACGTCCCCTGCCAAATTCAGTAATTCCGGTTTATATAACTTGTCTCTGAATGGCTCATTGTCTCCAGGTGAAAGGTCACTATTAATATTCTCTCTCTTTTTGTTTTGTTTTGTGGTTTTTTTTTTTTAAGACCAGGGTCTTATGAAGCTTAGGCTGGCCTCACACTCATGGTGATCCCCCTGCCTCTACCTCCTGAGTGCTGGGATTGCAGGTAGGAGCCACCATGCTTGGCCAGCGGACTTAGACCAGAAAACCCATACTATACCATACACACTGCATTTAACAAAACAAAACAAAGCAAAACATTTATCTATTTGAGAGTGGGCAGGCACATGTGGAGATCTGTTTGAGATGTACACATGTGTATACAGAGATCAGGACACAAAGTGCAGGAGTCAGTTCTCTCCTTCCACCATGTGGCCCTGGAAATGGAACTCGGGCTGTGAGTACTTGGTAGCAAGTATCTTTACCACCTGAGTCACTTCACCAGCCTATCTCTCTTTTCTCATGTGGAAAACCCAACCATGATGCTCGGCACCATTCAGTGCACTTGACCATAAAGGTCTTGTGAGCCTCCCCCAACTCTTTTGACAATTCACTAGTTCATCCTGCACCAGGCCAGTGAGGGTCAGGTCCTCGAAGACACTCACGAGCTCACACTTGTCCCTTTAGCATGTGTCAAATGAATAAGGAAGTGGTTGCCCCTGCATCACCGTAGCCAGAAATAGCTTTCAATTAGAACTCTTGTCCTATTTAAAATTTTTTCTGGTGCTAATGCTTAAAAATTAGATCCTTGTAAGGCTAGACATGAGGCTCAGTTGTTAGGGCACTTGCCCAGCATGCTTGATGCCCCAGGTTGCACTCCAGCACCATGGAAACCAGGTGTGGTTCTACTTGTAGCTCATCCCCACACTGTCCAGGTAGAGGAAGTAAGATGAAGGTTACCTTTAGTTACATAGTGAGGTCAAGGCCAGCCCGAGAGAGGCTCCCATGTGCAGCATGGCTTGGGCTGACCCCTCTCTTATCTTGTGTGTGGCTTTTCAGGAAACAGAGCTTTCCCTATCACGTCCACAACCCAAGTAGACCCTTTTGAGAAATTACTGTGGGCAGCCCCCTTTAATGAAAATACTTGAGAGTTCACTGTGGTTACAAGTTAAACATCTCCACCTCCACACTAGAGCTAAAAGGAGGGGGTTTGGATGGTGGGTGTGGCCAGCTTCTCTCAGGATCTCAGCTTGGGGGGGGCACAGTGCTGGGGGGCAGTAATGAAGTGAGCAGACATCCGATCTTCTCTTGTGAAAGTGTGCATGGGCTGGGGTGGGGGGGCCTCTGCTCTGGTTTCTTTGGTAGCCACAGGAAAAATAGTAAACCACTAAATTAGCCAGTGGCCACTGGACTTCAAGGGACCCAGAAAAGAGTCTCCATGCCAAAGCCACCACCTTCACTAGTCTCCTGATTTGGGAACTGCCAAGTGCCTCCCCAGTAACTCTGCCTCTTAATTCTTATAAATGAGAATGATTGAAATGCTAAAAGACACCAATTCACACTAACACGTGACTGCCTGACTGGAGAGGCCCCTCCCAAGTCAGGGATTAGTTTACCAGGGATGTGGTCCAGGCAGAAATAGTGAAGGAGACCAGTGCATTGTGGGATTAGAAACTGAATAGAATGTTCACCGGGAGCAAAGACAAGCTTCGATAGGTGAAATCCTCATCCCCAGTACCAGCTGAGACTCCTATCACCCTTTGGTGTGTTAAGTCTGGTTCAACTTTTCTACCCAGCCTGGCTGTGGCAGCCATTCCAGAGGGGCTGCCCATCGTTGTCATGGTGACGCTGGTCCTGGGGGTGCTACGGATGGCTAAGAAGCGAGTCATCGTAAAGAAGCTGCCCATTGTAGAAACTCTTGGTGAGGGCTCCCCCTCCCATGCAGAATGAGTCGGGGGTGGTGTGGGATTGGGTTGTATGAACCCAGGCTTAGTGACAGCTCACCTCTCTAAACCTGTCTCTGTGGTGTCAGGTTGCTGTAATGTCATCTGCTCTGACAAGACAGGCACTCTGACAGCCAACGAAATGACAGCAACCCAGCTTGTCACATCTGATGGGTTCCATGCTGAGGTAAGCCTCATGTTCTCTCACAAGGCAGGAGACCAAGGTGCACCCTGCCAGCCCTCTCCTGCCCAGGGAAATGACAAAGTCCTCTAGAACAGCAAGGAAGAAATAAATACCTTGGACGTTGGTCTAAGAAAGTATTGTGACCAATTTAAGATGATCTGTTTGATTTTATTCATTTATTTTGGTTTTTGTTGACTTTTTTTTAATGCAAGACAGGGTATCTCTGTGTAGCCTTGGCTACCCTGGAGCTCACTCTATAGACCAGGCTGGTCTTGATCTCTGAGATCCACCTGCCTCTGTCTCCTGAGTGCTGGGATTAAAAGCATGGCCCACCACCACTCAAGTCCTCTTTTATTTTTTTTGTTTTGTTTTGTTTTGTTTTTGAGACAGAGTTTCTTTGTGTAGCCCTGGCTGTCCTGGAACTTACTCTGTAGACCAGGCTGGCCTCAGAAATCCACCTGCCTCTGCCTCCCAAGTGCTGGGATTAAAGGCGTGTGCCACTACTGCCCCCGGCTCTCTTTTATTTTTTTTTAATTGTCAATTTTTACTTTTTATATTTTTGCAGGATGCAACCCAGAGTCTCTTCCATGCTAGACAGGCATAGTACTACTGAACCACACTCGCAGCCCCTCGTTAACCTCCCACCCCCATTTAGTGGTGCTGAGGATCGCCCAGCAGGCTAGGAAAACGCTCTGCCATCGAGCTCTACTCCCTGGCTTGTTGTTCACTTTTATTTGGAGACAAGGTCTTACTTTGTAGCCAAACTGACTTTGAATTTGAGATCACCTGCCTCGGCCTCTCCAGTAGCTAGGGCAACAAGCTTGAGCCACTAATCCCATCTGCCTTGGAGCTTTTTGAAACAAGAGTTTCACTCTGTAGCCTGGGCTGGGCTGAACCTCACTGCGTAGACCAGGATTTACTGCGTAGTAAATCTCTTGTCTCAGCTTCCCATGTGATGGAATTTCGAGGTCTGAGCCACCACACCCAGCTCTTTACAAAATTTAAAAGCTACAGACGTGCCCGTCACCACCCATGACAAACTGACCCCGAGTCATTCTCTGCCTCTCCCATAGTGCTGCCGTACACTCCCTTAGCCAGCAATTTGGAGTATGGATATTTTTCTGTTGATTCTTTCCAGAGGAAAGGATCACCAAGTGAGGGCTCATAGGCCATGGCTGCTCTCTCCCTCTCCCTCCCTCCCTCCCTTACTCCCTTTCTGTTTTTCCTTTCTTCCTTTCTCCCTCTCCCTCCTCCCCCCTCTCTCTTTTTCTCTCTCTCCCCTTCCTTCCCTCTCTCTCTCTCTCTCTCTCTCTCTCTCTCTCTCTCTCTTTCTTTCTTTCTTTCTTTCTTTCTTTTTCCCATCTTAAAGATTATGTATGTGCATGTCTATATGCCTGTGTGCCAGTGTGCACACATAAAAGCAGTGGTCTTGGAGAGACCAGAAGAGGGCATTGGATCCTGCGAAGCTGGTGTTACAAGCAGTTTGAAGCCATCTAGTGGTGGTGCTGGGAACTGAATGTGGATCCCGTAAAAGGCCACTCTTAACCACTGGCCACCCCTCAATAGCACTGTCTTGGCACACTGACATGCCGATCTGTAAACATTACGTGACTGGTTGCTTTTCAGACCCAGCCCGCACTGTTTTCACTGATAGAGGTTTATGAGCTGCAGAAGCCTCAGTGTTTCCTCTTGGTTTAGGGTACAGTCTCTTCCAAGCCCTCTCTGTAAGCACTTTAGCTTGTGTGGCCCTTGTGTGGCCACAGCCTCCACCAGGAGCGCTTGCAGCCATTTGTCGTAGTACACGCAGCCATCTCCACTGTCAGGGAGAGGTCCTGGGCAGCCAGCAGTCTGCAGGGTCATCCTCATGTGTAGGCTTGTGGCTTTGGGGTAGACCCTAGGGGAGGGAACATGCGCCATCCAGGGTTTGGGTAGCGGGGAGGGGGTTGGCTGTTGATGGTACCCTCCTGCCATGTCCTTCCAGGTCAGTGGCGTCGGATACAGCGGTGAAGGGACCGTGTGTCTTCTGCCAACCAAGGAAGTAATCCAAGGATTCAGCAACGTGTCTGTGGGGAAGCTGGTGGAGGTGAGAATTGGGCGGCCATACTGGAACAGTGTGGGACTTGCCTGAAACGGGGGTGGGGAGTGTGTGTGTGACTGACTGACCTCAGGGGTCTGCTCGGACATCACCCCGACGTGGATAGGAAGGCAGAGGGGAAAGGAAGGTGATCCTCCTCCACCTACGTCATCTGCCCTCTCTGTGTAGCAGGCAGCCTCCAGGAAGTCAGGAAGTCAGAATCTCCCTCCTCCCCAGCAGTCCTCCTGTCACGTGGGCCCTGCTTGGCTGCCTTCCCTCCCCTCAGCCCCCCTCAGCTCCAGTCTTACAGACTCAGGAACAAACTCAGAGACACCACTGGAGGGCTGAGCTCAGCCCCAGTGTGGCAGGGAAGCGGCAGTTGCTCATGCACTGTCAGTTTCTAGTCTAGATTTTTTCCCTAGGTTCCTTGCTGCAGAACGGTTCCATAAAGCCCGTGGCTTAGTGATGCCTGCTCATCCTCCCGTATGTAGTCACACACCAAGCGCCATGTGACCCTGAGTAGAGACCCTACTAGTGGTCACTGCCACCCCACCACCCTACCTCAACCCCAGCCCACCCGTGCCAGGTACTCCCCTATGACAGCTTCTGGAACCAGCCCTCCTCCTAAGTCATTTCCTATCCTGGTGGTACAGGCCTGGCATCCCAAGAAGCTAAGGCAAGAGAACTGGAAGTTCAAGGCCAGCCTGGGCAACTTAGCAAACCCTACCTCAAAATGTAAAACAAAAAAAAGTAAAGTTAAAGTCGGGGTCATCTTACCCAGCATATGAGAGGCACTGAGTTCCAGTCCTGAGTGAGTGTGGGGGAGGGGAGGAGAGCACACACCTGTGTGTATCTGAGTCACTGGCTTATTTGAAGGAAACTCTCCAGTGGCCTGGCCCAGCAGTAAGGCCATGCCTGCAATGTCCAGCCTTTTCACGGTGTGAGTGAGCCCAGGGCAGGTGCTGGTTCCCAATACTGACTACAGATATTGCAACCCACCCTCACCCCCTTTCAGGCAGGCTGTGTGGCCAACAATGCTGTCATCCGGAAGGACACTGTAATGGGGCAGCCCACAGAAGGGGCCTTGGTGGTGCTGGCCATGAAGGTAAGAGGGCAGAAGAGTGTCTACTGGGTCTCTCCACTTGCTTCCTTGAGACAGGGTGAACCCAGAGCCAGGCTGGCAGCAAGCGGTCCCCAGGAACCTTCCTGTTACCCTCCCCATTCCCCACAGCACTGAGGTGACAATGCAGAGGACCGCTCGCTGGCCTAGAAGTTTTGGTTCTAGAGTGGGAAGAACTCACACTGGGAGCCACAACGAACATTCCACTCCACTAAAGTGGAAGCGCAGCCTTCCCCCTGGCCACTGTGGGCTTCTGGTGCCCAGGAGCCAACAGCAGCCAAAGAAAGGAACAACAGTGTTAAGAGGGCTGACTGATCCCCATAAGCAAGGGGAAACTAGATCTCTTTTCCACAATGGAAGTGTCTGGAGTGCAGGAGATCCCTTAGGGCGTCTCTTGGTGCTATCCTGTCTTGTGATTAAAGTCAGGGAAAACTACAACAGCCTAATCCAGGCAGGATGATGACAAAGGGTGCAGGTGCTTCAGGGATGACGGTGTGGGTCACTCCTCCAGGAAGAGAGCCAAGACTTGCTGAGGGGCTTGCTGAGGGTGGAGGAAATAGAGAATGGGTCATAGCGGAAGGGAGTTATAAATACCAGCTAAGGCCATATGACCGGTTAAAGAAACAAGGATCGCAATTGACATGTTCCGTCATGTGTTGTTAAGAATGTGTGTGTGCATATATACACATATGTTAAGCAGATATTTATGTTTTCTTTTCTCTCTTTTGCATGTCATTATTACTGATTCTATCAGTTCTGTTCCTATAAAGGACACTGACTAGCATACATGGGTGCTGGGGATTTGAACTCATGTCCTCATGTTGGCACAGCAAGGCCTCTTACCTGCAAAGCCACCTCCCCAAGCCTAGGCACCTGCCCACCCCTCTCTTCTATCACCTTCACAATGTCGTTACTTAGTTTTTGGTATTGAGAACAGAACCCAGGGCATTGTGGCTGACTGAGCCACACTCCAACCCTAACTGAGCTCACTGGGTTTGCTGGAAATAGCATGGTGACCCCAAACAGCCACACCCCTGCATGGGTATGACATTCTCTGAGCTGCAGAGATAGAGCACCCCTGATCTGATGTGTCTCCTGCAGGGAACCTTCTGCCTCTTACATACTCTAGCATGTCCCCTCTGCAGCTGGGGTAGGGTTGAGGAGGTATAGCTAGAATCCCGGATGAGGAGGGCAGGGTCAGAGGCCTGGGTAAGGTAAGGGGATATCAATAGATCTGGTCTTGAGGGTCTCTTGGGATGAGTCACACTTCTGTAATGAAGATACTGATGGCTGCTCTTCTCAGAGGACAGCATTCCATAGAACTCAGCCATCACTCCCTGCTGTGGAGGCTGCAGGCATATCTATGCTTTGAGGGAGGTGGGGAACACTTTCCAGGCATGGTGGCACATGCCTTTAATCTCAACACTGAGCAAGAAGACTAGGCAGATCTCTGTGAGTAAGAGGCCAGCCTGGCCTATATAGCAAATCCCAGGCTAGCCAGGGCTACAGTGTGAGGCCCTGTGTCAATAGAGGACCAGGGTCCTCTTTTCCTAAGTCATTCCCACATTTACTGCTGTTATTGGAATTTTGGGATTTCTTTCCCTCCCAAACACTAACTCTAGTACATGAGATATCCAGCTAATGAGGGGTTGCTTTTGGAAAACTGAATTTGATCTGGTGAGCAACAGGCCCCAAAGTCTTCCAAGACCACACAGTGATGTCCCTGCAGGCCCCAGACTGCATCTACCCAAATGTCTTTGTTTCCTAGAAGTTTCTAAGGAGCTGAGGCAAAGGCTTGGTTCTGGGAGCATAGAGAAAAAATTGTTTTCTCCGGTGAGACCTCTGAAAACAGGCAGCCTTCCCGTAGCTATTGCCTGGGTTTCTGTAGTTGGAATGTCGCTTTACACGGACAAAGGTTCCCATGCAGCCTGGCTCGGGATGACTCCCTAACAACACCCCTTCTTATACCCCAGATGAACTTAGGTGGCGTCAAAGATTCCTACGTACGGAAAAAGGAAATTCCCTTCAGCTCGGAGCAGAAGTGGATGGCAGTAAGGTGCAGCCCGAAGAACGAGGTAAGCTTGGCTTTTGTTGAGACAAGTCTCACTAAGGGGCTCAGATGAGCCTGGAACTCAGGGACCTCCTGCCTCAGTGTCTGAGAACTGGGGTAATAGGAACACACTGTGTCTGCAATGCTATCTTTCCCTCAAACCAAAATAAGGCACAGAGCCGGGCGGTGGTGGCACACGCCTTTAATCCCAGCACTTGGGAGGCAGAGGCAAGTAGATTTCTGAGTTCGAGGCCAGCCTGGTCTACAGAGTGAGTTCCAGGACAGCCAGGGCTATACAGAGAAACCCTGTCTCAAAAAACCAAAAAAAATTAAAAATAATAATAATAATAATAATAAGGCATAGACACCTTGGGAAGATGGGGTGGGGAATCCCCTATACCTTCCAGGAGCTTCTAAACAGAAAGATGACAGCCATGAACTGGGCATTCTGACCCATGGTGGTCACAGTGGCGACCCTGATCCAGCTACTGTTGGGGGGGTCTCAGGCTCCTCCTGGCCTGCATTGTAAAGTCCAGTTGTGGGGAGCTGGAGAGATGGCTCAGCGGTTAAGAGCACTGACTGCTCTTCTGAAGGTCCTGAGTTCAAATCCCAGTAGCTGCATGGTGGCTCACAACCATCCCTAATGAGATCTGATGCCCTCTTCTGGGGTGGCTGAAGACAGCTACAGTGTACTTACATATAATAAATAAATAAATCTTTAAAATACAAAAATGACTTTAAAAAAATTCCAGGTGTGGACCTGGGACCTGTATGTTTTGGGGGTTCTGGTAAAGGCTCAAGTGTGAGGCAGTTGTCTATACAGCAGGGAGCACCCAGTGACAGTGGATTCTTTTCCCTTTTCCTTCCAAGGATCAGGAAGACATTTACTTCATGAAGGGGGCCTTTGAGGAAGTGATCCATCACTGCAGCATGTACAACAATGGGGGCATCCCCCTTCCTCTGACACCCCAGCAGAAGTCCTACTGCCAGCAGGAAGAGAAGAAGATGGCCTCTCTTGGCCTGCGGGGTTGGTGTCATATCTCCCTTCCCTGCTCACTGGGGCTTGGAGTTTGCCTATAGTGTTGCTGGGATGCATGAAAGCAGGGACCTGGGCAAATCTGCCACCATCCAGAATGGCAGGCAGGGGCGGGCTGACAGCAAGGCCCAGTGGGAAACTTCCCAGTCAGGATAGACTGCCCAGTCATTCATGACCCCTGCTGATCCAGGAGTGGCTTGTGTACTGGGAGCATCATTTGCCACGTTCTCTAGAGCATTTGAAGTTTGTGCCATGAACTAATTTCAGGCACTGTCTTACTTCCTGCCCTCTGCCATGGAAACCTAGAACTCTGATGGAAGGGAGACCTGTCATTTCATGGCCACTTTGAAGTTTTCTCGGCTACATGGTCAGTGTCTTCCCCATCAGGCTGGTGTTAAAATCCTCATGCCATTTGCTGCCCAGTCCCTTGTTGGAGAAAACAAATCTGAAAACACTCTGGAATGCTTGTATTTCATGGGGCCAGGAGAAGCAGTGAACTCACCCTACCCATTACCTCCACTTCCCTGCTCTGGGGACAGATGGGTGAGCACTGAGCCCAAGGCAGGCAAGGCTTTGTTTACCAGGCAAGGGATGCCTGTTTACCAGCTCCCAGGGGCTGTGGCTGGACAATCTGCCTTGTGTGACCTGGGCTATTGCCCATACCCGTTCCTTCCTGTCTAGAGTGCCTGTGCTGCCCCAAGAGCCACAGTAGGGCTTGCTAGGGACCTAAGATGGTCCCCAGCTCCCACCAAGCTGTCCCTCTGTCTCTCAGTGCTAGCCCTGGCGTCCGGACCTGAGCTGGGAAGACTGACATTCCTGGGTCTCGTGGGCATCATCGACCCCCCGAGAGCTGGTGTGAAGGAAGCAGTCCGGGTCCTCTCTGAGTCTGGTGTGTCAGTTAAGATGGTGACAGGGGATGCTCTGGAGACTGCCTTGGCCATAGGTAACCAGGGTGAGGGGCAGGGAGGGAAGGGGCCCCATGCCTGGTGCTCCGTGCTCCACCTTGTGTCTGAAAGGGGGAAAGTCTACATGTAAACAGTGGACCTACTGTGTGTTTAGGGGCTTTTCAGCTGTGATGTCCATACACAAGTGGGATCCTATACCGTGTAATTCCAGTCTGGCTTCCTCCATTGGCTGGGCATCTTTGACTAGTCATAGGACCACTCTGATGCTTGCATGTCTTTATCAGCAGTGGGCCAGTAGGTCTCCTCTGCCTCCTCCCGTCATTATGGTTCGGGGCAATCCTGTTGACTCTGTCCCACTAAGGCCCAGTGCTGTGTGGTGGTCATGTCAGGTGCCAGTAATACCACTTCCCAGCAGTGTGGGCCTCAGGGAAGCCAATTTTTGCATCGTTTCCGTGTTGTGCATAAATGTAGGTTCACCGTGGTTACGTCAGACATGGTGAAGATGGGCTAAAGTCGGGTGTGTCAAATCCTGGGTGGGTCAGGGCCACCATTTCAGGCCTAGGAGCCACTCCTCAGCCCCCGACTCTCCCAAAGGAAGAACCATCGGCCTGTGCGACGAGAAGCTGAAAGCTATGTCCGGGGAGGAGGTGGAGGGCATGGAGCAGGGCACACTGGCAGCCCGAGTGAGGCAGGTGGGTTCTCCTGAGGGCAGACAGGGCAGGGACAGAGGGGTCCTCCATCTCCCATGTCCATTGATGGTTCTTTGATCCCCTATACCAGGTGTCTGTATTCTTCAGGACCAGTCCAAAGCACAAGGTTAAAATCATAAAGGTAACTGGGCCAAATGACAAGGGCCATCCAGGGTGGGACCATCCGGGGTGACAGGCTCTCAGCTGACCAAGTGACAGGGATGGTCCAAGGGGGCAGGCTGCTTAGCTGGCCTTGTCCGTAGCTTTCTTCTCTAGGTTTTAGGCAGCTGTGTGCATCCCATGCACACATCCCCACTTACAGGGCAGAATTGCCATCATGTGTTTAGCTGCAAAGGATGCTGGGAAACACCGTCTCTCATAGGTACTTCACAGCTAAAGCAGGAGTGGACCCTATAAAGTAGTTGTGGGAAAGCCGGGGTCCACTGACCACAGACACTGGAAACAGTGGGAGCTAGATGCTGTAAAGAGAAAATATTCAGATGCCTACACAGAGCTGGCCTGGTTTCTCTTTGTCAACCAGAAGCCTGAGAGTCTCGGGCCTTTCCCCACATCTGTACCTGGAACTTTGCTCAGCTCTTTGGTAGCTGTATTTTGTTCTTTGGGGGCTGTTTGAGGGAGTTCTGGGATATTTAGGTTTTAGTGCTGAACAATTAATGCATGGTAGCTCACAACTGTCATCCCAGTACCCAGGAGGCTGAGGTAGGAGGATCATGAGATCTAAGACAGCCTGAGCTACAGAGAGAGAAAGAGAGAGAGAGAGAGAGAGAGAGAGAGAGAGAGAGAGAGAATTTTATATATACGAATGTGGGTGCACACATGCCCCAGTGTGTGTGCAGAGGTCACATGACAACCTGTGGATATCTGTTCTCTCCTATTGATCACGTGTGTCCTGGGAATCACTTGAGGCATCAAGATTGGTGACAAAGCTCCTTTACTTGATGAGACATCTTGCTAGCCCCAAGAATTAGCTTAGTTAACTGCTCACTAACAGTGCCTTTGACAAGCCACCTGTGTTGTCCTAGCTGGGGTCTCACGGCAGCCCATGAGGCCAAGATGATGACTGTCATTTGCTTTGCAGATGAAGACACTAAGCTGAGTAGTTCAGGGTCATGCCTCTGCAGAGAGCTTCTGTGTCTAGGCCAGCTGGCCCCAGCTTCTGGAGAATAGGTGGCTACTGCCCCGTGGTACAACAGGGAGGGTGACAGAAAAGGTGTAAGAGTGCCCTCTGTGTACAAGCTTCCACCACCTGCTCTTCACACAGGCACTGCAGGAGTCAGGGGCAATTGTAGCCATGACAGGGGACGGTGTGAATGACTCAGTTGCCCTGAAGTCTGCGGACATTGGGATTGCCATGGGACAGACAGGGACAGACGTCAGCAAAGAGGCTGCCAACATGATTCTGGTGGATGATGACTTTTCAGCCATTATGTGAGTTGCCATACCTGCATCCCAGAATGTAGTGTGGTGGGATATGAGGGGGTTCTCGTGGGGTCCAGGGGAGTCCCTGGGGGAGAGAGCTACATCCCAGGCTTATCACTGGCAGGGGTCCCCCACTTCAAATGTATGGTGTTTCTCAGGGGAGACTTGGGGCTGTCCTGACCTCCCTGTGGAACATAAAGCCTAGCCCAGTGGTTCTCAACCTCTCTAATGCTGAGACCCTTTAACACAGCTCCTCATGTTGTGGTGACCCCCAATCATAAAGTTATTGCACTGCTACCTCATAACTATAATTTTGCTAGTTCTGAATTATAACATAAATATTTTTGGAGATATTTTGGAGTTTGCCAACGGGGTCATGGCCCACAGGTTGGACACCACAGGCCTAGAGTCACTTGACAAACCAGTAACCAGAGGCAGCTGTTAGAAATTTAGCTTGGGGGAGGTGGCTCAGTCATCAAAGTGCTTAGCCTGCAAGCATAGGGTCATGAACGCAGGCAGGGTGGTAGAGGCAGTCAGGGAGACTCTGGGCTTACTAGCCACCCAACCTCACCTGATTGGCAAGCTCCAGGCCAGTCAGAAACCTTGTCTCACACGAAGGGCAGCCTTACTGGGGATGACATCCGGGGTTGTTCTCTGGCCTCCACGCTTATGAACACTTGCATAAATAAAAGCCATGAGCATCCAGCCTGTAACCCTGGCACTGTAAGGGGCAGAGACAGTTGGAGCCCTGGGTCTTGCTGGCTGCTAGCTTTGCTTCAGGCTCCATAAGCACTGATTCACAGGAGTAAAACAGACAGCAGAACATCCAACATGTTTAAGTGCACACACACAAGACAGACAGACGGACAGTGATGTCTCTGAACCTCTTGCTCTGCCTCTAGTGTGGAACTTGGGTCCTTTCACCTGCTGTTGAGCTGCAGGTGTATTGAACCCTCAACATCCTGAGCATAGGTGGGGCCCTGGCTCCAGTTGAAAGGGGTCACACACAGGGTTTGCATAGAAGGGACACATCTACCAGTGTGTCCCAGGTGTGCCAGCAAGGGTTCCGTGCCCTGTTGCACCTGAGCTGACCACTCTCTGTGGCTGGGCTGCTGCCCCCAGACTTCTTGCCCACGGACACTCTTGCCTCCCTTTCAGGAGCGCAGTAGAGGAAGGCAAGGGCATCTTCTACAACATCAAGAACTTTGTCCGATTCCAGCTGAGCACGTAAGCAGAGAGACGAAGCTTCCTCGGTACTCGATGGGTGCTGCATCTGGTGCGCACCCATTGACAGGCTGTCTGTCACCTGTGCCCAACAGGAGCATCGCAGCCCTGAGCCTCATCACCCTGTCCACCGTGTGCAACCTGCCCAGCCCTCTCAATGCCATGCAGATCCTATGGGTGAACATCATCATGGACGGTCCACCAGCGCAGAGGTGAGGCAGTGGACAACAGCAGACAGGACCACGTGTGTTCCCTCTCAAGAAAGGAGTCTCCAGGCTGCTGAAGTGTGAACAGTTTCCGGAGGGGCAGACTGGAGCGCCCTCCATTATGGTGCACTCCTGGTCCCACTATAAACTCAGGCTACCACATCCAGAACGTCCTCTTTGATGACTCTACAATGGTGGCCTCATCCTTAGGCCTCTGCCCTGCCTTTCCCTGAAAGGGAAAAGTGCCGTTATTTTGATTGATTGGGTCCATCCCCACTCTAGCTGGTTACCATGAATTTGATGCTCCTTGACCCCTTAGGATGCTGCTTGAATGACATGGATGCTCACTGGTGTCGCAGGAGTACATGGGAAGTGTGGGCTGGCTGAAGGGTACAGAAGGCCCGTGTGCCCAACAGCCGTGGTTGCTTGCACAGGAAGTTGTCATTCCAAATGTAACTGATGCTTTTTTACCAAAAAAAAAAAAAAAAAAAAACATTTGTTTCCCCAAAGCCCAGTTGGGGCTGATGTTTCCATGAGGCTCCTGTGAGACAGTAGGTCAGGTAGCTTCCCGGTCTCTATCCTATGTGCACCTGGGCTCTCCTGATGTTTCTGGGTGACAGAGTTGGGCCCTGTTAGGACCCCTTATGGTAATGGGAATGCATGAGGGTTAGAAGGCTGCGACATGGGGAAGGCTGAAGCCCAGTGCTGGCCCTTACTAGGTTCTCTGGCCTCTCCACATCTGTACATTTGGAGACAGATCGAGGGCCGGGGGGGGGGGGGGGGCACGAGAGCGCGCTATGGCTATCCAGCTATCCGTAGGGTAGTTGCTCAGGGACAAGAGCAGCCCTGCTCACAGGCGACAGTTTAGAGGACAAGTCTGAGCCTGTGCCAGGTGTCCTTTTTAAAGGAAAGCTCAGTGTGTAGTCCAGGCTGGCCTGGGAATTTACTATGTAACCCAGGCTGGCCTTGAACCCAGAGATCCTCTGGCCTCAGCCTCCTGAAAACTGGGGTTACAGGTTGTGCACCACCTGGGCCAGCTTCTGAGTGACTGTTGCCATTTCAAAGCATCCCTTGTCTTTTCTGCACAGCCTAGGGGTGGAGCCTGTGGACAGAGATGCCCTGCAGAGGCCTCCACGGAGCGTCAGGGACACGATCCTGAATAGAGCCCTGATCCTGAAGGTTCTCATGTCGGCTGCTGTCATCATAGGGGGGACCCTCTTTATCTTCTGGAGAGAGGTGAGCAAGGCATGGCATTGGCTCACACAGAGACAAGAAGGGGAGCCTGTGCACGACTGGGCACCGGGGACTGGGTGCTCTACACACACACACACACACACACACACACACACACACACACACACACAGGAGAGCTTGGTGTTGCCAGAGACCAGAGATTTGGTGCTGGATGGGGAGAAGCATGGAGGTCAAGTGCTAGGCCACGCCACAGACCCTGGGTTTTGGGGGATCCCCACCATTTTTTTTGTCACAGGAAGCTACAGGATCCCCTTCCAGTGTAAGCCCATCCTAGCACAGGTAAATTTCATGGCCCACTGGGCTGGGAAGCCTCTGGCAAGGTTGGATATGGCCAAGATGAGGAGTTACATGGTCATATGAGCCACCTGGTAGACTGAGGGCCCCTGTTGTATGTAGACATGTCCTCCAGGGCATCAGGTGCCAACTTGGTTCTGAAAGCCACCTTGGCAGCCAGGGTCGGGGGATATACACAGAACGGAGCTGTGTTCCAGCCTGGAGAGGATTCCATCGGGTTAGGGGAAACTGAGGCAAAAAAAAAAAAAGTCTGACAACCTGCACCCACAAATCTATCTCACCGGGGCCCTGGCCAGTCCTTGTGATGAGCCAGCCTGAATAGACACAGTTAGGTGCAGCAGATGCTCTTACCATGCCAGGTTATCTCTGCGGTCAGCTGTCCCACCCTCCTCAGAGGACATGGGTTCTGGTCTGTAGGTTTGTGCAGTGGGATGACCTGCAAGGCAGTCACCCGCTAGAGTGGTGGTTCTCAACCTTCCGAATTCTGAGCCCCTTTAACACAGCTCCTCGTCTTCGGGTGACCCCACCACCACCATAGAATTCTTTTTGTGGGTATGTCATGACTGTAATTTTGCTTCTGTTGTGAATTGGAAATATCAAATGGTCTTAGGTGACCCCTGTGAAAGGGTCACTTGTCCCCAAAGGGGTCACGACCCACAGGAGAAAGTGCCCTTCTCTTCTCTGCTGCCTTCCAGCTGTGCTGGCAGCAGAGCCAGCTTCTAGTGTGTGTACCTTTGGGGCTGGGCTGACCAGCCATCCTCCAGCAGCGCCCACAGGCCACCTGGCACACTGCACCCCTCAGCTCTAAGGCAGGGAATCTCCTTCCTCCTCTGCCATGCACATGCCTATAAACTGCATTCCAGATCCCAGAGAACGGCACCAGCACCCCACGCACCACCACCATGGCCTTCACCTGCTTCGTCTTTTTTGACCTCTTCAATGCCCTAAGCTGCCGCTCTCAGGTGAGCAGAGCTGGCCCTGCCTCAAGCCCCATCTCTGCAGACCCACAAGGGGCAGGAGTGGTGGTCGGGGGG
>JADRCD010206826.1:0-16060 GCA_019843815.1 Montemys delectorum
TTTTTTTTTTCTTGTTTTTATTTTCGAGACAGGGTTTCCCTGGCTGTCCTGGAACTCACTTTGTAGATCAGGCTGGCCTCGAACTCAGAAGTCCTCCTACCTCTGCCTCCCAAGTGCTAGGATTAAAGGCGTGTGCCACCACTGCCTGGCTTCCTACCGTACTCTTAAAAGTCCCAAACCTTGAGGGTTGGCAAGATGGCTCAGCAGTTAAAGTTACTTGCTGCCAAGCCTGTCAACCTGAGTTCACCTGAGTTCTATCTCTGGAACCAAAGAAGAGAACCAATTCCCACAAGTTGCTCTCTGAGCTATCATGTGCTGTGCGCACACACACACACACACACACACACACACACACACACACAGACATACACACACTATATAAATACAACTCTCAAAAGATGTAAGTCTCATATCTTAGAATTGTTGTAGCACAGTGTTCCTTCATAAGATGACTCAGTAACACTGACATCGAGCCAGCATATTTGCTGTAGAGGAGTCTCAGTGATCTTAAGGAATTTGTCACTCTCGAAGGAGGTCAAGCGTCTGCCTGTTTCGTTTAATTTTTCATTTCCCTTTTTTTTTTAAGCAGTTAGTTAATTTTTTTAATTTTATTTTTTTAAACAGTGGACTAAAAGTAAACAGTATTAAAAGATTAAGTTTATATAATACATATGTACAATTTAGTGGTATTTTCTTTTTAGACCAAAATGAACTGAAACTAATTGGGAATGACTGTCCATAGTTTATCTCACTGGTGTGGCGTTTTTGGCTGGAGGACGCTCGTTGAAGTCTGACTTACTAAAACAATGATTTCCATAGTTCCCCACTCACATAGACTTATGTTCTAACATACTAGGTAGAAGTGAAATTGTGGGTGTTATAGACCCTGGTACACACTGTGCGCTCTTCTTATATGTACAGGCAAGTGCTTGTGTCGCGTGGCTGTATCTTTGGCAGTTTTTAGTGTGACAGCCAGATTCGTTTTTATGGTAGACGCTAGTCTTGGCATAGGCTCTTTTCCTTTCCTCATTAAGTGAGGACAGAAGTCACCTTTTGCTCACAGGAAACGCTTTATGCCTTCTCTTTGCCACGTCCAAGTTGTCAGCATCACTACCCTCACACTTTGGAGCCTCTAAGTAAACCAAAGGTTGCCTATACATGAGCACTGTGAAGGGCAGCCCTGGTGATCTGCAGGCCAGGGTGGCTGCGCGGTGAGTAGGGAGTGAGTGAGCCATGCAGTGGATCCAACTGAGATCCCGGAGAGAAGGGAGAGGGCAGGACAAGAGTTACCTTACTGTGCAGCGTAATATTCAGGTTAAAGTGTATGTTCTGTTTCCTTCTGGAATTTTTGATTTAATATTTCCAGGCTACTCTAGACTGTGAGTAAATAAAACCACAGAAAGTAAAACGAGAATTAAGAAGTAACTACTGCATTCATATATCACCCAACTCTCAATGGTGCTATCCCTTCTTCCCATAGCTCAGGTATTCTTCCTTTCTTCCTTCCTTTCTTTCTTTCTTCCTTCCTTCCTTCCTTCCTTTCTTTCTTTCTTTCTTCCTTTCTTCCTTCCTTTCTTTCTTTCTTCCTTTCTTTCTTTCTTTCTTTCTTTCTTTCTTTCTTTCTTTCTTTCTTTCTTTCTTTCTTCTCTCTCTCTCTTTGCTTCTTTCTTTCTTTGTTATTGTTTTTTTTGTTGTTTTGGTTTTTTTGTTTCTTTAGTTTTGGAGGTTTTTTTTTTTTTTTGATCTGTAATCAGACCCATCATCCCTTGCATCACTGGCTTGTTGATCTCTCTTCCTTTTATAAAATTAAACTTTATTTTAAACTTTTATTTGCTTGAATATTCTGCTGGCAACTATGTCAGCTTGCCCATAGCAACCAGAAGGGGGCATCAGAACCCCCCCTCCGCCCCGGGGCCGAGGATGATAGATGGTTGTGAGGTACCATGTGGATGGTGGGAACAGAACCCAGGTCCTCTACAAGAGCAGCAAGTGCTTGAAACCACTGACCATCTCTCCAGCCCCTCTGGTATTTTCTCCTAAGAGAAAATTAACTCACAAAGCTACTGTGGCCTGATGAACAAGTGACTCGGTCTAATTGTTAAAGATACTTTGTTGCCATGCATGCTGGCAGGGTGAACCCTGGCTTTGAAAATAACTAGAGGGGAGAGCTCAATTAACACACAAAGATTCCAGTGCTTTTATTACAATGGATCCCATGGATTTGTTTGAAGAATCAAATGAAATAGGATCAAGTTCCCTCAAATCTTAATAGTTTGCAGCTTGTCAGTGCAATATTTGTCCCATCCAAGTCCCAACTATCTTCCAGAACTGTAAGAAGAGAACACCTCTCTGCTGCCAGGCTACTGGCTCTGTGCTTCTCTGTTACAGCACTCCCGGCAAGTTAATATAGAGTCAGCTAGCCCTAAATGAATAAAAGTAATGACAGGAAAATTTATTCTTCATTTACAATGTCACTTAAAGTCACTTATAGTTTAGTGTGGTTGAGAAAGTCGAGGTTGTCTAATTTCATATAGATAGTGCCTACTCTCATATAAGGTCTTAGAATCTTTATGTTCTTGCCTCTTTGTTCCCCAAACCTTCTTTCTTATCATCCTGTAGGGGTTAAATGATCCCACCTAAAACCTGCTCTTGTTAACACACACACACACACACACACACACACACACAAAACAAACAAAGAAACAAGCCGAGGGCTTTAGAACCCTTTCCCACCTCTCTGTACATTTCTAAGCACACTTCACAGATCTGGGCTTCCACTCACCTTCACAGATATGCGTGTATGTGTACTAAGTTCATAATGTATCTTCTCTGCTGGTGACACAGCCAAAGAAGCCAGCACAGCTGAAGTCTCAGCTTCCCTCTTGAGGGAAGAGGGGACACTTCGTCTCTTCTTAACAGTTCCAGGAGATCTGACTCTCAGTGACTTAGTCTGTAATATATATATTCATCTATGTGTGTGTTCATAAATATGTGCATATTCAAATACCTACTTTAAATATTCATAATTTACACACATTGTCCAGATGAGGCAGTGTTTGAGACTCTGTCTTTTAGCTTCCCACTTAGGGCCAAGCGATGATTTAAACAATTTAGGGGAGCAGACCAAGTGTTTGAGGGAACTTCAATCTAACTACTTCACCAAGAAGTAATAGGTAAGAGTTTGAAAAAGTAGCATGACCAGCGGCTGGCTGGGAGGCGGACACAAGAACAGAGCTACAAGCACAGCAATGCTTGTGGAATGTGCTAGAAGCCTCTGGAAACCCCTAGTGCAAACACCGCTGCTCTCTGAGTTTTGTGGTCACTGCTTCCTTTTAGAGTAAATCCTTTCATCTTGGGAAATGTCCTGGCTGAAACCTCATAGTTACATATTATGTTCTGATGCATAAATGTTGGTGAGACCTCTGCCTGCAAATGGCTCATTCTCCTTGCTTTGAAGTTTCTGTGTGATAGAATTTTGGAAAGTATTTGAAGAGAAGACCAGAGACTACCTCTAAGTTCTGGTTTCTATTGTCCTCACGCATCTTGGAATACTGTGGTGGGAAATCTCAGGTTCTTTTTTCCATTAAAGTATGCCTTATAATAACACAATTTATAGGAAGTGAAGGTAGGCAAGTGACCCTTGCACATGGTTGTACCAACAACCAATATTTTCAATGCCCGACTTGCCTGCCACATAGGTGTTTATGCTCACACATTGTCCTGTTTCTATTTGTCTTTACATCAAGGACAAACTCACATGCTGAGACTCTACTGTGCTCAAGTCCTTACGTACTTGATATAACCTGGTTCTGTCCCATGGATCTACGGCAGGAACAGTCAGGTACCCGGGGGCTCTGAGCAACATCTTCCTGTGGTGTTTGCATGGCTCTTAATTCATTCTTTTTAAATTTTTATTTTATGCGTGTAGGTGTTTAGCTTCCATGTGTGTCTGGGTACCACTTTTGTGTCTGGTGCTTGCACAGGCCAGAAGAGGGTGTCAGATGTTCCTGGGCCTGGAGGTTCACACAGTTATGAGCCGCTGTGAAGGTGCTGGGAGTTGAGCCTTGAGTCGTCTGGAAGGAAGCAAGTGCTCTTGACAGCTGAGTCCTCCCTTCGGCCCCTTTCTTGGCTCTTAGCAGCAGCTTCAGTCCTGACATTCTTCCTTTCTCCTTGCCATGTCTCGCCATTTGCTTTCTGGGTCCAGTGGTACCTCCTAGAGACCGAGACCATAAGAAGACTTTAGCTAAGGGAGGTCTGCAAATTAGAAAGTACTATAAGAAAGAAAGGCACGGGCTGGAGAGATGGCTCAGTGAGTAAGAGCACGGACTGCTCTTCCAGAGGTCCTGAGTTCAGTTCCCAGTAACCACATGATGGCTCACAACCATCTGTAATGGGATCCAATGCCCTCTTCTGGTGTGTCTGAAGACAGCTGCAGTGTACTCACATAAATAAAAATAAATAAATCTAGAAAGAAAGGAAGAAAGGAAGGAAGGGGAAGGAAGAAAGAGAGAGAAAGGAAGAAAGAAGGAAGGGAAGGTACACACACCCTTGTGCGCATCCTCACTGCTTTTCCAGTGTCTCCGTCTGAAGAGCAGTCTAGTGGAGTCTGCTCTTTGCTGGGTACCATGCACTCTTCCAAGAATGGACTGGGTTGTCTGCTAGGAAAGGGACTCCAGAGAGATGTTTTCTTTGTCTTCTGGACAAATTTGCTTTCTTTTCCTTTCCATTTTTTGTTGTTGCTATCATTTTAAAGACAGGGTCTCACTGTGTACTGCTTAGCCTAGAACTTACTCTGTAGACCAGGCTGGCCTCATACTCACAGAGATTTCCCTGCCCCTGCCCCTCTCCCCAGTGTTGGGATTAGAGGCACACAACACCACGCCTGCTCTCCTGAACAAGCTTTCAGAACAACTTATTTGCTGATGACCTTCTGTTGTGTGCGTGTGTGTGTGTGTGTGTGTGTGTATGTGCACATGTGTGTGTGCGTGTGTGTGTATGTGCACATGTGTGTGTGCGTGTGTGTGTGCGCGTGCGCGCGCGTGTGTGTGTGTGTGTGTGTGTGTGTGTGTGTGCACGCATGTGTATGTGCACATGTGTGTGCGTGTGTGTGTGCGTGTGTGTGTGTCTGTGTGCATGTGTGTGTGTGTGTGTGTGTGTAGTCATCCAGGGATAAATAGTAGTAAAGAATCAACCTTCATGTATGAAAGTCGTGGGAAGTTGGTTTTCCCAGCCTTGTTCCTGCCTAGTTTTTATATTTACTACAAACAGGGTGACAAGAGCCACTTACTAGTTCCTGACAGACATTTCTGGAGAAGGAGTCATTCTTTTTAGGCAGGAATATCTCTACAAACAAGTCACCCAGAGGAGCCACCATTCCCTGTCTGCATGCGAAAGGAAAGCAGTGCATGAAGACTTCTGTCTGATCTGCTGGTGCTCCCTTTGAAGGGTCCTGAGAGCCTCTAATACAGCCTCTGGAAATGCCAACTTCTGGCATGCATTTCCTCCTCCTGAGGGTAGGCATGGTGGTAGCTCATCCTAGCAGTGAGATTCTGTCAAGGTGATGGATTGCCACCTCTGATCAGACTGATGTATATGGTTCCATCTTGCTGTCTGAGCCACTCTAAATCTATTGTTGACTGAACTAGCAAGTATCCATATAAGGTGCCATGTGGTACGCATCTAAGGGCAGGGGTTCTCAGTCCTATAACAGCCTCTGTGAACCTTGGAGGCTGCCCTAGTCCAGCCTCTGGGTGGAAGTACAGTTTGGCTGGTATTCGGTTCAGAGTGATACGCTGATTTTATGGGTATGCTGGGGCTAGAGAATGGATTCGGAGACTCTCTGGACAAGAACAGTAGCTTAGCAGTATTCTGCAGGCTCCCACAGCTTGTTGGGGCCACTGCCACCACCTAGCCCCAACACGCCCCTTAGGATCCCTCCATCTGGAGCTCTAAGTTCTGCACAGAACTCCCATTACCTGGATGTCTTAGTCAGGGTTTCTATTCCTGCACAAACATTATGACCAAGAAGCAAGTTGGAGAGGAAAAGATTTATTCAGCTTATACTTCCACATTGCTTTTCGTCACCAAAGGAAGTCAGGACTGGAACTCAAGCAGGTCAGGAAGCAGGAGCTGACGCAGAGGCCATGGAGGGATGTTCCTTACTGGCTTCCTTCCCCTGGCTTGCTCAGCCTGCTTTCTTATGGAACCCAAGACTTCCATCCCAGGGATGGCACCACCCACAAGGGGCCCTACCCCCTTGATCACTAACTGAGAAAATGCTCCACAGCTGCATCTCATGGAGGCATTTCCTCAAGGGAAGTTTCCTTTCTTTGTGATAACTTCAGCTTGTGTCAGGTTGACACAAAAAAATCAGCCAATACACTGGGCAAGTACATTCAGCCTCTGTAACTCCTGGCACTCTGTAAGATTACAATACGGATAATTGTCAGAAACAAGGCCCAGACAAGGAGAGGTCCCTGAAATGCTGTGCAAGTCCATTCAGCATGCGTCACTGGAGGGGCCGAAAAGACTTGTCGTCTCCCATTCCAGTTGCATCCACTTCCAAGAACCTTTTCCTTAGACCGCCCACAGATTACAAGTTCTATTGCAGGGCTTCCTCCTCCGATGGGAAGCACAGTCTCCCGCCGTCCACATAAATCATACTGTAGTTTCACATTCTCTCATCCATTAACCCATCAGGTTCCCCTATCTATGAAGCAATTATAATGATAGTTCCTATCTTGTAGTGTACAGAAGGTGAGTTAATGTATGTAGATTGTGTAAATGGTATCCGCATATCAGTGTATGCAATTATCATTGGCTTCGGAATCTGTAGTCTTATTTATGACTACGGTATAGACAATAAGCTGGCCTTTGAAAATACAGAGATGGGGACCACAAAGACCTTGCAGCTCAGTCTACTTCTAACTAGAAACTGAAATTCTAAATGGAGAAATCAAGCCAGGAAGTGTGACTCAGGGCTAGCAAGCAGACCTTTGAGAGCCCCATGAAGAATAAAAAGTACATTTTAGATAAGTAAAGGCTGAAGCTGGGGGGTATGGGAGGGAGGTGTCACAAAAAGAATGAGTCCTGTAGCAGCCTCTGTCTGCTTGGTGTCTTAGGAGTCATTGGCTTGAAAGAGAAGGGGTAACCCACTCTACTTGTCACATGACAGTTACAGGATTCTGCCAGCTACGGCAATGAAAGTAAACTGTATTTACAGTCACGGCAGCCGGAAACAGCAAATGCATTCGTGGTGGTTGCAAGCATAATATTTATGTATGGCTTTAGTAAGACTGCAACTCACTGAGAACTCAGATCTGAGTGCTCTTCTTTCAGGAGGCTGGTGGGAACTCTAAGCGACGAATGATCCTCCATGTTGGGCGGAAGCAGAGTGTTGTAAATACAGTCTGGTTCCCTGTTCTGGAACGCTGTTCCTTTTTTATGAATGGGACAGGATAGAGCAAAGATTTCTGGGAGCAAAACAAGAAGTGGGATTCTCCTGCCCTGTATGGAGCAGTTGTTTAAAATTCTTGGAGATTGGCCTAGGCTTCCAAACAAAGATGCCATTCAGAATTAAAGCCTGGGAGTTTCTTCACTAAGATCTTGATCGGGGTGAAGGTAACATGAGCTTGGGGTTCAGCTTGTGTTGTGGTATGGTGGGCGCTGACGGGTTGCAATCTGTGGCTAAACTCACAATTCCCTCTCACCTCTGAGGGTGACCCCAGCAAATGACAAACTCTTCACCATGCTTTTGCTAATAGTGAATCATTGAAAGTGAGTTAGCAAAGTGAGGTAAGGAGTGGCTAACTGTTCAAAGAGACAGCAGAACTCATTCCACATGAGTGGCTCATGTAGAAGGGACATTTGGGCCACTTCTGAAATAATGTGCTACTGACAGAATTTCAACTAAGAAAGGAGAAACTGCTCAAACACTGTGCCCATAGCAATGACATATTTACCCTCCAAGCCCTCTTGCTAGCTAATGAATGCATCTTGTTTTTTGCTTTTTTTTTTTTTTTTTGGTTTGAAAGGACACAGAAGAATTCTCTCCCATGCTTCAGCTGAGCTCCTTCCTCTGCTGGGCTCTATCAGCAAATGTTTTCTGAGTAGCTGTGGCTGTGTTAAGTTCTTGCCTAGGCCTGATCCAGGGTGCCCTGATTTCCACCATCTATTGGTTTTGTCCTTTAAGGTTTGAGACCTGAATCAAGTTTGTTGTTCATTTCTCGGAATAGAGGGAACTGAGGCATCACCATGGGATAGGCAGGCCTTGTGGAAGCTAAGCCTTGGTATTTACTGCCCTGAATAGGCTGTTTGACTCTCCCTGAATTTAAATACTTTAAAGAACAATATCTCTTGCCTCTAAAATAATACAAGGACTAAGCTGAGATAATGTGATTACTTCTTGTTGGTTTGTGTGAAGATATTCAATTTGTAGTAAAGAAACCCATAGTTATCAACTATTCATATTGTGCTTTGATTAGAAGGCAGGCGAAGGAGATTGAAAGAGAACTCGCTGTTTAGACATGTGTGAACTCGGGAGGGGCAACTCTTACAAGAGGTGAGAGCAGAGGGATGCAGACTGATTTCTTTGAACTCATCACCTCTCAAAGAGTTAATAATGGCTGTTGACCAGTTATGCTAATGACTTTTAGAGAAACATTGTATCTGTTCTTCCATTCAGTGTCCAGTGTTCAGTGTTTCTCAGACACATTATAGAAGGCAGAATAATGGCTCATTGATGAGGCAAATGTCCAGGTCTGTATAACGTGTGAATATCTTCTTTATATGGGAAAAGGGACTTGGCGAAGACTCTGAACCTTGATACGATGCACTTTCCCTGGATTATATTTGACAAATCCCTATTTGCCAGAATGAACCTTTAATAGTGGAAGAAAAGAGTCAGGGCAAGATAAGAAAGAGGAAAGATTCAGTATTCTAAAGGAACTCAGACCGGCCGTGAAGGCAAAGGAAAGTGGCCATGAGCCAAAGAATGCTGGCAGCCCCTGTAGCCTGTGTAAGGCCCTCAGCCAGCAGCTGACAGGGAACTGGGAACCTAGGCCTGACAACTGCAGGGATCTGGAACCTGCCAACCACTGTGTGAGCAAGGACATGCTTTGTCCTCCAGAACATGATCCACAGAAGTAAGGCAAAGCCTTAATTTCATTCATTCACTTTTCAAATGTTCATGAAGGAAGGTTCCGAGCCAAGGGCATGAGCAACACCCACTTTGAGCTCTCAAAGTATTTATAGAAAGATAATGGGAGAACCGGGAAAAGGGTTCAGGTTCTCAAAACAACGTGTTCTTCCTTAATTCTCTGAACTACTCAACCTCTCCTCTTGCCTACTATTTCAAAACAGTTAGTCACAGTGGAGGTGTGTAATGTTTTGCCAACTCATTGGCATGGATCTAGTGCAAGCAAACTAGAGAAAGACACTGTTTTCCCAGTCTTGGTCTCTGTGTAGAGAGAGCTCATGGCTCTGATTCCCTTCCTGTGGAGCTTCAGCCATTTCATAAGCAGCCCCCCCCCCCATCAGACTGCTGCTCCCCAGTGACATAGTGACATTGTTTTCCCTCAGAATCTTCTGGAAGACTTATTTAAACCCAGAGCCCTGGACCAATCTCAGAAGGTCTGATTTAGTCGATGTGGGCTGGGATCTGAGAGGGCATGTCTTACAAGATCCCACATAATGCCTGCAGTCCACAGCACGCACTCTGAATGTATTTGGCATATTATTCCCGAGTTATCAGTAAATAAGGCTGATGGAGCCATGGTGGTTAGAAGGAGACATATCTCAGAAAAATATCTCACATACTTAAAATCATTGGTATTGTACTTTTGGATGCCTAAGTCCCAAGAGTCCTCTCCTCAGATCCTGTCTATATTTTTTAAAAATATTTTATTTGTTTACTCCTTTTTAATGTATGTGTTTGTGAGTGCCTTCAAGAAGTATGTGCACCAAGTACATTCAGGAGCCCATGGAGATCTGGAGAGGACATCAGATTCCCTGGAACTAGAGTTACAAGGAATTACAAACTATCACGTGGGTTCTGGGAATTCTTAACTGCTGAACCATCTCTCCAGCCATCGCCACCTATGCCCACCCCCAATGTCTTCCTTACATTCCTAATGACAACCTTGAATGCCCTACAAACTCAGGTCAGTGAGAAAGATTAGATATATGGGGACTGAAGAGATGGATCCATGATTAAGAGCATTGGCTTCTCTTCCAGAGGACCTGAGTTGGATTCCTAGCACCCACTTGGTGGCTCATAAGCCACCTGTAGCTCAAGTTCTAGGGGAAATCAATACTTTATTTTGGCCTCCTAGGCAGACACATGGTGCACAGGCAAGATACCTATACACATTAAAGTAAGTTTAAGAAAGAAGGAGAGAGAGACAGAGACACAGACAGACAGACAGACAGACAGACAGAAAGACAGAAAGACAGAAAGACAGAAAGACAGACAGAAAGACAGGCTATTGGGGCATGAGTGGTGCTTCCTCAGCCCCTAGGTCCAGACAGAGTGGCCTGATGGCTTTGCCACAGCATCCTCCTAGCCAAAGCACATTTTCAAAGCACTGAAATCTCTCCTTATGCAATTTGGCAGGAGCACAGAGCATGTGTCCAGCTGAGGGACAAGCAAGGGGATTACACAATGTGCTCTAGGGACACTGGGAACCTCACATGATATTACAGCCTCTCCCCACGCCGGGCCTCTGTTAATCTCCCTCCACCAAATTCTGTTGTCCTTTATTTCCCAGCTGCCAATCTGCTGAGGATGTAAGGTCACAAAACATTCTGGGATTTATTAACAGACAACTACTAAAGGCTCAGTGCCCAGTCTCCAGGCACTGTCCTTCCAAAGATCTCTGATTTGAGTGACAAAAGCCAGGATTCCAGACAAGTAACCTTGAACTCCCACGCTGAGTCCTTGTGAATGTTTCATCTGTATAATTGACTATACTGGCTTAATTTATTGTTTTTAAGATTTGGAGAGGTAGGGGCTACAGAGATGGCTCGGTGGTTAAGAGCACTGACTGCTCTTCCAGAGGTCCTGAGTTCAATTCCCAGCAACCACATGGTGGCTCACAACTATCTATAATATGATCTGATGCCCTCTTCTGGTGTGTCTGAGGACAGCTACAGTGTACTCATATATACAAAATAAATAAATAAATCTTAATTTAAAAAAAAAGATTCGGAGCGGTAAAATGGAATTTCGTCTATTGTTTGGAAAACTCCAGCTGAAATTCCAACATGTTTTTCCTCAGCTGTCAGAAAGAGCTAAGAGTCCTAAGTGAAGACCCTGGCAAAGCACACCTTGTTGGGTTTAGAGGAAAACCATCCACTGGTTGTAGAGGTCAGCGTTTGCATAGGTGCTCTCCTTAGACAAAAGAGAGACCTTGTCTCAAAATGGAAAGCAAGACTGATACCTGAGATTGTCTTCTGACTCACCTACATGTGCCTTGGCATACATGCATTTGTACTCATACACATGAGCACACATGCACACACTAAAATCAGATTAAAAAGGCCAGGTGTCGTGATGTGTGCTCCTAATCCTAGCACTGGAGAGGCAGAGATCAATGGATTCCTAGAGCACGCTGGCCAGCTAGCCTACTCCAGTTGTCAAGCTCCAGGCCAAATCGGAGAGCCTGTATGAAAGAACAAGATGGATAGTTTGTGATGAATGAAACCTGAGGTTGGTCTCTGGTCTACACACACATGTACAGACATATGTATACACACACACACACACACACACACACACACACAAACACACGTGCATTCAACATACACAAACCTGAGCATATACACATTAAATAAAAAATAAATACATTATAACAGAAATGCACATGAAAACAAAAGCAAACAACCCATCTAGCGCTGTGATATGTGCAAGGCAAGCAGGCAGGTGTAGTGATTAATACAAGCTCTGGTCTTAACATGCCGCTGCTAATTGTCTTGACTTATGTCCAACGCTTTGGATCCTTGAGGTCTAGTAGAGGGTCTTGTAAGGTCAGATGAATGGATTATGTGCTTAAATGGTGTCTTAGTTAGGGTTTCTATTGCTGCAATGAAGCACCATGACCAAAATGCAAACTGGGCAGCAAAGGGTTTATTTGACTTAAACTTCTATGTGGCTGTTCATCATTGAAGGAGGTCAGGACAGGAACTCAAACAAGGCAGGAACCTAGATGCAGGAGCTGACACAGAGGCCATGGAGGAGGACTGCTTATTGACTTGCTTACCATGTTGAACTCAGCCTTCCTCCTTTCTTTCTTTCTTTCTTTCTTTCTTTCTTTCTTTCTTTCTTTCTTTCTTTCTTTTTAAGATTTATTTATTTATTATATGTAAGTACATTGTAGCTGTTTTCAGACACCCAGAAGAGAACATCGGATCTCATTGCAGATGGTTGTGAGCCACCATGTGGTTGCTGGGATTTGAACTCAGGACCTTCAGAAGAGTAGTCAGTGTTCTCAACCGCTGAGCCATCTCTCCAGTCCAGCCTTCTGTCTTATAGAACCCAGGACCACCAGCCCACAGATGATTTCACATAGGGTGGGACTTCCCCCATCAATCGCTAATTAAGCAAATGCCTTAGAGTTGGAAAATGGAGGCATTTTCTCAACAGAGGTTCCTTCCTTTCAGATAACTCTAGCTTGTGTCCAGTTGACATGAGACTAGCCAGCACAAATGGTATCTTAGTTGCTGTTCTATTGCTGTAGTGAAACATCCTGGCCAAGGCAACTTACAAAGGGAAGCACCTAATTGGGGGCTTGTTTACAGTTTTAGAGGGCTAGCCCCACGACCATCATTGTAAGGAGCGTGGTGGCGGGGGGTGGGGGGCAGCCTGGCACTGGAACAGTAGCTGAGAGCGTACATCCTGATTCACAGGCAAGAGGAAAGTGAACAAGCAAGACTGGGGTCTGGTATGGACTTTAGAAATCTCAAAGACCACCCCCAGTTATACACCTTCTCCAACAAGGACACATCTCCTATTCTTCCTAAACAGTTTAACTAGGGACCAAGAATTCAAACATATGAGCCAATGTGGCCATGAGCGTTCAAACCACCAAAAATGGGTGGAACTAATGATTATGAGTCAAATATATATGGAAAGTCTATTAGTGGGGAGCTAGGTTGGAATCAAGACATGAATTCTGTAGTCTTACGGCAGAATTTCTTTGCTTTTAATACTTGTAGCCCATTAAATAGACCTACTCACACCATCAAGGGTAATTTCTGTCTAGTCAGATGACTGTAAATGTTAACTACTGTGATGGTTGACTTTGTGACCTTGACACAATGTAGAATCTTCTGGAAGAAGAGCCTCAGTGAGAGACTGTCTAGATTAGGTTGACCTGTGGGCAGTGCCTGTGAAGGATTTTCTTACTTGGGTTACTTGAGGTAAGGAGAGCTACCCTGAATTTGGGCAGCACCATTTCATGTGCTGATCCAGGACTGAAGGAAAAGCAGAAAGATAGTTTGTGGGTGGGGGTGGGGGCGGGGGTGCTGCACGGGGGTTTAGAGCAGTTCTCTCAAGTTCCTGACTGTGACTTCTCCACAGTGGTGGACTTGTAACCTGGAACTGTAAGCTAAAATAAGCCCCTTTCTCCCCTAAACTGCTTTTGTTAGTGTATTTTGTTTTGTTTTTGTTTTGTTTTGTTTTCATTGAGACAGGGTGTCACTGAGTATATCTAGCTGGCCTGGAACTCACTCTGTACATCAAACTGGCCTCAGACTCACAGTGATCCCCCTGCCTGTGCTTCCCAAATACTGGGATTAAAGGAATTCACCACCTCTGATGGCTATTCCTGGTTGTCCACTTGATTACATCTGGAATGAACTACATTCCAGAAGTGGATCTGTGATCCAGATTTCGAGGCTGGGAGACAGATTTCTGACCCAGATCTTGACATGGAGATCTTGAGGCATGGTGGCCATGAAAATCTTAGCCCTAGGCAAGGTAGTACAAGCCTTTAATTCCAGGAGACCGAGGCAAGCAGATCTCTGAGTTCAAGGTCAGCCTGGGTCAAAGCAAGTTTTAGATCTAGGAATGGTGGCACACACCTTTAATCTGAGCCACACCTTCTGCGGGAGACCTACATAGGGACATAGGGAAGATTCGCTCTTCTTCATCTGCTTGCACTTACTTGCCAGCACATCTGTTGGAATCTACTACAGAAGAGCAGCTGAAATGAGCCTCGTGGGACTGAGCAACTACTAAATTCTTGGACTTCCCATTCACAGCTGCCCATTGTTGAGTTAGTTGGACTGCAGGCTGTCAGTCATTACAATAAACTACCTTAATATAGAGAGACATTCCATAAGTCCTGTGACTCTAGAGAACCCTGACTAAGATACCACCATACCCTGATTATTAAAGTATTTTATCATAGCAACAGGAAACAAAACAAAGACATGATATCTACAAAATATTTTCACAACAACACTTAGATTGCTACTCAATTAAAAAAAAAAAAACTGTGCATTGTAACAAAGCCAAGATGACGAGTGAAATTATCAGTATACTTTTGCTAAATACAACATAATACGACTGAATGGGGTAGATGGAAAAATGATGAAATAGTCACTTCTTGTTAGTTTTCCCTACTGCAATGAAACACTTGAGTCCAAGAGCTTTGAGAAGGGAGGTTTACTTTAACTAATTGTCTCAGGAGCTTCAGTCCACAGTCTTAAGTCTGTTGTCTCTGGGTCTATGGAAGGTAGAACCTCATGGTGAGGAATGTGGTGCAGTCAAGCTGCCCATTACATGGTAGTGGGAATCAGAGAGAAGCACAAAGAAGCCAGGGCATCAACATCCATTCGGAGGACAAACTGCAGAGTCCCCACCCACCTCTTAAAGATTCTATACCTTCCTAAGAGCACCCCTGTCTAAACATCAAGCCTTTAACACAGAGGGTTTTAGGTAACACTAGGTAATATTCAGGGTCTAAATCACAGTCATGTCTAGTTGGTATTTTTAAAGGCAACTTAGGAATGAACTGTTCAGTCACTAATATTACCAACAGCAGCATATTCATTGGTGTAGTTCAGGGAAGACTGTTAGAGGTTGTGGTGGTTTGAATATGCTTGGTCCATGGGAAGTGCTACTACTGGGAGGTGTGGCCTTGTTAGAGGAAGTGTGTCACTGCCAGGGTGGGCTTTGAGACCTTCCTCCTAGCTGCCTGAGGATGCCAGTCTTCTGACTGCCTTTGGGACTCTTGGCTCCTTCTCCAGCGCCATGTCTATCTGGATGCTGCTATGCTTCCTGCCATGATGATAATGGACTGAACCTCTGAACGTGTAAGCCAACCCCAATTAAATGTTGTCCTTATAAGGCTTGCCTTGGTCATGGTGTCTGTTCACAGCCATGAAACCCTCAGACAGATGCACAAAACATACTGCTGGCAATAAAATTACATACCATTTAGCAAAATACCACAGACAGAGAGACACTAAGCAAACGTCACCGATTGAGTTACTATTGTATTAACTTTGGAAGCAATCTCAGCAGCCGTTAGCTCAGCGGGATCTAAAGGAAATGCCTGCTGAGGATAGTATCAGATGTTATTAAGAAGAAAAGAAACCAGTATCTGTTATACATGAAACGGAGCCATAATCAATTCAGTTCCCTGACTCTCAATAGCTAACTCCTGTTCTGCTCATCTTTTGTTAATTTACTTTATTGAGAATTTCATACATCCTTAGTATGAAGTGTTTTGATCAAATTTACTCAGTTCTTCTCCTCCAATTCCTCCCTTATGCCCCACAACACTTTTCTCTCCCAACTTCATCTTCATGTCCATGCTTTCTCTTAACTTCCTGAACGTCTCCTCTCTCTCTCTCTCTCTCTCTCTCTCTCTCTCTCTCTCTCTCTCTCTCTCTGTGTGTGTGTGTGTGTGTGTGTGTGTGTGTGTGTGTGCGTGTCTGTCTTTCTGTCTTTCTTTCAAATACTGGCTGAGTTCACTTGTTGCTGCCTATATGTTCACAGGTGTCTGACCATCTACAGGAGCATAGGTGGCTGTTTCAGTTAGGGTTCCATTGTTGT